>JARWZN010000006.1:3490912-3518080 GCA_030015385.1 Trichoderma sp. BMH-0061
GGACCGGCCAAGAATTAATATGGGTAAAAGCTGGTACTTACCCTCGCCAAAGACCAGCAGCTTCTCGCGCTGGCCAGTGGCAACCTGTCCCAGCAAGGGAAGCAGGTTGAAAGGAACGCCCTGAGGATCCTCGCCCATGATGCCGCTGGGGTGCGCACCGCAAGGGTTGAAGTAGCGCAGCAGAGCGCCGTTCCACTGCTGGAAGGGCTTGCCCTCCTTCTCCAGGTTGGTGCGCTGGGCATTGACATAGTCGGTGATGACGTCCTCAATCATGGACTTGGTGCGGCCGTAGGTGTTGGTCGGGCCAATGGGGCAGTGCTCGGGGATGGGGATCATGTCGGGGAATCGAGTGGCATCGCCGTAGACGGTGGCGGAGGAGGAGAAGACAATGTTGGTGACATTGTGGCGGGTCATGGACTGGAGGAGCGCGATGCTGCCGCCGACGTTGACGCGGTAGTACTCGAGAGGGATGATGGACGACTCTCCAACGGCCTGAAGCTGCTGNNNGCTGTGTTGTCCTTGNNNCGGCTTCATTTCGTTTGGTGTCGCATAGAANNNACTCGCCTTGAGCGCAGCAAAGTGGATGACGCTGTCGATGGAGGGGTGCTTGGCAAAGACCTCGTCAAGCGCCTTCTCGTCGGTGATGTCGACCTGGTAAAAGTCGGGGCGGCGGCCGGCCAGCAGCTCGATCCGGTCAATCGCAACCTTGGACGAGTTGTAGAGGCTGTCGACAATGACGACATCGTAGCCGGCGTCGAGCAGGGCCAGAGTCGTGAAGGAGCCGATGTAGCCCGTGCCACTGCGGATTGGGCGCAAAGAAGCATGTTAGTCCAAAAGATCCAGAGCAAAAACAATCCATCATGGTAACGACGACGCTCATCCAGCTCAAACGCAAGTCGGCGCAATCAATCCTCGAGAGAGCTGCGTGGGGCAGCGAGGGGCGATAAGCGCGCATATTTGCTGGGCTGGCGGAGCATCGCAGAGCAGAGCAAAGCAGAGAATGGAGGGGAGCGGCCGTACCCGGTGATGAGAACAGTTCCGACAGCCATTGTGGTTGAGCGTCTGGAGTGCAGGTGAGGAGTCGCGGTAGAGAAGAAGAGGCCAGGCCGGTGTGAGTGTGACAGCGAGAGTGAGAGGGGGAGCGGATTTTATTGCTACGGGCGACTAATAATGTTTGTGCTATGGGTGCGGATACGCCTCTTATTAATTGTCTTGATAGGCGCGGATCGACCTGGGAATAACTGGGATAGTGCTGGTGGCGCTGGATCTGGATCCGGTGCAGCGACTGGGACCGGTGACGATCTCGAGGTCCGACCGCTGAAATTACCAGAGATAGAGACTGAGACGGAGGCTGAGCGTGAGATGCTGTACGAGTATAGCTGGAGAGAGACGGAGACGGAGATGACGCCAGCAGCCGGGGAGGGGCCGTGAAGCCATAGACAGTCTCTGGAACGCCATGCTTCAGTTGGGTTTGCAGTGGAACGATTTCATCCAAGCAGGGATACGAACGGAAACTTACAGCAGAAGGGGTCCCAAAATACTTTAGCCACCGCTGAGCTTCCAATGGATGGCTTAGCTTGCATCGTTTTCCACTGGTTGGCCAGCAAGTGATACGCCAGACGGTAATTAATTCCCTTTGGTGGGGTTATGCGAGACTTGACGGGTATTACAGCCAAACACGGTGGCTTTCGAGCGCTTCATGGACTTCTTAGCACCAAGACTAGCAGTTCTGGCCTCAGCTGTGTTCCTGGATTTACATGGTTCAAGCTCAAACTACCTGGACAGAATACGACACTGGCTCGTAACATTCCCTGCCGATTACATGATTATATTAACATTATATTAACTACTCCCCTGCTGCTTGTGATGATGCACTTTTTTTCATTTCGTGATCAAATCATGGCCCTGGTTCAACTGTTCGACATGATAGGACGAGTGCCTTGGTTGGAAAAATGACGGTGGGCGGTTGGCTGCAGATCAGTGGTGTTTGCAAAAGCTTGTGCTAAAGATGAAACGCGCATCACCATCAAGACCCATGTCAAGCCTCGTCGCACTTTGATCTGGGTATTACGAGTACAACATCTCCTTAACAAAAGATCGGCGACATATCCAAAATCTTTATATGAATGTAACACATACTATCCTGCGCAATGCTTTGTTTGTATTAGTTTTATCGAGTTGGAAACATTCATTGATCTTTATCTCCGTTTTCAGCCCTGTCGGTTCTTTGTGGTAGGTACATGCAAGTGTGTAGTCGCTGGGACCCACGTTACTGAGACATGATATCGCCAACAGTGACAAGGCTGTGCCGCACAGCTTCTGACAAAGACAGCATGCACGCAATGACCCAAAAAAGAACGTGGCTGCATTATTATTCTATTCTTTATTCCCAGCAAAATCAATTAAACACATCTAACCAAAGCTTCCATCACCAAGGTGAAAACATCAACTTGTACTAACGTGTAACTTGTACTTTGCGCTTCTGCACTTCAATTCCCTGACGCGCACGTGACCCCGCTCAATCGTGCCTGATTCTTCACCCAAAAAATGCGCCGCTTAAGCCTCGGCGCGTCACGCTACCGCGCCCTCAGTGAAGTTGTCATCGCGCAAACTAAGCCCAAAGGCACCTCAAGGAGACAAAATCCCATCCTCACACACCCAAACATATTTCTATCTCATCGCTGCATTTCGAAACCTTCTGCAGAAGCTCATTGTTCCCCCTGGATACAAACAAAGTGGCCTCCCAACGCCTCCTTTACCGCCCCTTCTGGTGACATGCGTCTCATCCCAACTTAACAAAGATGCTCTTTGTTGATCTCAACTCTTCCCCAGTAAGGATCCATCTTGGCTGGGACACAAAGAATCTGGGACCCAGCAAACGACGAATCCGTATTTAAGCTTGGGATAAAATTAGATTGCGGCTGTCTTTGTTTTGTGAATTTGGGCCTCGATCCGATCCTATTTGAGCATATCCGTCCTCGATTTTTCACCTTCTCCATTTTGCCGATTTTCAAAAATTTCAAAACCTCTCATTCTGTTCACTATCAACTGCTCTCTCATTTCATCTGCCACGACCTAAAGGATACTTCTCTCACTTTGTTATCATGATGAATGGTGGAAGGGGAGGCAGACCACGGTCAAGAGAACGCAACCCTGCTAGACGACCAAACACCCGGACGGAGGTGGAGGATTTCAAGAAACCAGACTTTCCCTCCCTAAAAGGCGCACCCAGTACGAAACGGCAGTATACATATGGAGCTGCAGAGGAACCTCGCCGCCTCAGCGTGGACGGCATGCCTGCCACCCTTCAGGATGCTATGAACGGTGTTCTTCGGAGGCAGGAACGTCAGGAGGCTGAGGAGGCTGCGGATCTGCAACGTCATGGACAATATCTGAAGCCTCAAGTCACTCGTCGACAAAATCCGGCGAGAGAAGCCGACGAGTCAGAATCCGGATCAGACGTTGGGTCTAATCAACCGTCACGTGGCCGGGACAACAGCAAGTATAGACAGGGATTGAAGTCTGCCATGGCGAAATTGGTACGTCTCTTCTACACTGCACATTTTTTGAGGAGCAGTATGATGCTAATGATTTTCGCAGCAAAACCAAGTAACACAGCAAAAGTAGCCTTTGATCGAACGTTCAGTCAACCAGCATCTGAGGATGAGGACGACGACGACGATGGAGAGCTCACTCCCGATGAAAGCGATATTTCCGATTCGCGGAGTTTCAACGCCGAGCGTGATTATTTTGGGCATGCTACGTTGAGGTTATCGCCAATGCCGCCGCCACAAGCCGTCAAACCAATTTCATTATCTAACTCGACAAGGTCATCCACTCTATCAGGTCGATCCCTATCATCCAATGACCAACATGAGCAGGCTACGCCAAATCGAATCATCGAAGCCCCAAGTAAAGCTTGGAGTGCCGTCAAGAGCCTCCTAGGNGGAAGGGTTTCTGCGCCTGTCAGTCCGCCGGAATCAGACACGCAGCTAAGTCAAGGGGCTATCACCACCAGACTTCAAGAACAGAGCCAATCCACAGCAAGAATGCGTATCCCCAAGGCACCGACTATTGTGGCCCCAGCAAATCAACCTCGAGGCAAGGAACAACGGACGGCAATTCCTCGAAGTAGCACCATCATAAATCGACTATCTCCCCTTGCCGCTACCCGGCGGCCAGGCAAACCTCTTCTCAGTCAACAAGACTCTCCCTTTCCCACAGATCACAGCGAAATGGACGACGCCATGCAAGACACTATTCGAGAGACTGAAAGCCGAGTTTCGCGCCAAGAGAAATGGTGGCGCATTCTCGCGTCCCTCTTCCCGTTTACTTCTAGGCGGCAACCTCAGCAAAGACATGTTCAAAACGGGGAGATCAACTCTCCTGTGTCTTCTGATTTCGACTCTGACCTTGATTCGGAACTCGATTCAGATCTCACAGACGAGTCCATCAACTGGCAACAGCTGTTCAATCCACTCACATATCTGCGGGCCATTTATTGGTTTTTCAGCACCGCCCTAGAAAGCGTCGTCAACTCCTTTTTCGGTCTCTTCTCAGACTCTCTGCGAGACCGACTAATGCTCATTGGTGAGGCGCTGATATACACCATTAGCGGCTTTTCGTTCCTTCTGCTGGCTGCGGTCCTCTCCAGCATTGCCATCGCCAACTTGCCTAGCTTCGAAGAGGCTCCATCAGTTTCTGTTCCCTCGGTTTCAATACCAACCTTGCCAAGGTTCGACGACCTTGCCTCTCGAATTGGAAATTTTATTCCGTCCATTAGCTGGTCCTCGCGGAGTGCATGGGATGACTTTCCAGGGCTTAATGAGCTACGAGGCGATCAGTACGCCGAGTTTGGGGATCTCATCAACCAAATACTACGAGATCTCCGCTTAATGAAGGGTGCTGGGAAGCTTCACGAATCATCCATTGAACAGCTGAACTCAGTTGTGCCCAAGATGGTGCACATGACACTCAAAGATGGAAAACCCGTTGTCACGCAAGATTTCTGGCATGCAATCCGGGATCTGGTCGAGAAAGATGGCAGCTTCCCAATGCTGAACAAGAGCAAGGCCGGCAATTACGAGCCTTCATCAGAGAAGCAGTGGAAAGATATTGCGGCATGGCTGGCAAGGCGTCCAGAAATCGCCTCAAAAATCAACGAGGCGAATGATGGATTAGCCAAGAAGCTGCCGCATATGTGGGAGGCTTGGGCAACTGACAACCAGCGCAAAGTCGAGCAAACGCTTCGCCCCATCTTGGACAAGATGAAGATTACCGGATCTCTCTCTGACAAGGACATTGACAAGCGCCTTGACCAGATGATCAAAAAGCACGTGGGCAACACCAAAAGTGGCAGCACTGTCGTGAGTCGCGAATACTTTTTACAGTATCTGAGGGACGAGTTTGCCAGTCATCGTACGGAGATGAGAGCCGAAATCAATGAACTGCAGCCCAAGCTGGAACAGCTGATTCGCGACTCTGTCGATCTAGCCAAGAAAGATGACTCNCCAAGCATGACAAAGGCGGAAGTTGCCAAGCTCGTGGATGGATTGGTGCGCAAGGCCATTGCTGACATGAACCTGGAGGCTATGGCCAAGGGTCGGATTCGCTCGCACTGGGACAGGGATCTGAAGAACCAGCTCAACTACTTTGGAGTAGGTGCCGGCGCCATTGTCGATCCCAAACAAACGTCTACAACGTTTAGGCCCGATGCGAAATATCTCAATGACAAGGGTCTCAAGGGCGCTCAGCCGTACCCACCCATAGAAGCTCTCCTTCCATGGCATGACGATGGTGACTGTTGGTGTGCTGCTCGTGAGGTGAACAAACGCGGCAACCCCCATGGTGCCAAACTGAGCGTCATCATGGGCCACTCAATCATCCCTCAGCATATCGTGATTGAGCATATCTTGCCCGGTGCCACGTCAAATCCCGGTGCGCGACCCCGTCACATCGAAGTGTACATCAAGATCGAAGACTCGGCTACTCGAGAGCGTTTGCTAGACTTTTCAGCGGCGCACTTCCCCGACGACCTGTCAGACTGGAATTACGCGCCGGCCGATCTNCCCCCTCAGTTTGTCAAGGTGACTCAGTTTGTCTATGAGGGCGCAGAGCTGCATGATGGCGTTCATGTTCACCGCCTCAGCAGCGAACTTATGGCCCTCAACGCCGAGACTGACCAAGTGATTGTTCGTGCTGTGAGCAATTACGGAGCTCCCAATCACACATGTTTCTACCGCATTCGCCTCTTTGGGCATAAAGATTCAGAGCCAGGCGACCTGTAAAAACATGTAAAAACAAAAACACAAAAAAAGACGAAAACAATGGAAATCTTTCTGCATTCGGCGGCGTCACAGGAGCGTTGGTTTTTGATCTCATCTTGAATTATGTCTCTTCTTTCTTCTTTCTTTCTTCTATCGTCTTATTAGTGGGAAAGCATCTTTCTATTGAAGCCAGGCGCAAACGTAGATAGGGTCGGAAATTCGGAATTGGGCAGTGGAGCTGGGAAAAAGGAAGAATACCCCTCCTAACGAACACAGCACAGCAGGTTTTTGTTTTTCTGCACAGATGGTGGAAATGTTGACTTTTTTTACGTATTTGAAATGAAGGCAATGGAGATTCACATTGGATGACTTGACTTGTTCGTTTTGACAGTTTTGTGCATGTGTGTGTGTTTGTGTGTATGCTGCTTTGTCTGTTGGTTGTGCTCTGGCTTGCCTTTCTATTTTGTAGTGATTCGTGGGTTTTTTGGTGGTTTGAGGGGATCATTTCTTGTCTTGTGGGGTTTTCGCCTTGGGAGTGTTGCGAATGCGAATAGAGATAGAAGAGGGCGTCGTGTAGGATGCTGAATATACCAGCGGTTGACTTTTTATACAAATTCTGATGCTTTTAAACTGTAAGCTAACATTATGCTCTGAATTACACTCCACCCAATATACAACACCAGCCAGAAATGCTTCCCCAAACGGTATCGACAATGCCTCCTTTAACCATCCAGCAGACCCGCAGCCAAAGCTTCCAGGTCCTCCAATGTCTCAGGTTCCTGATCCACCTCAATAACCTTGCCTCCCTTCTTCTTCTTGCCCTTGCTCTTCTTCTTGGCATCTTCATCGTCTGAATCGTCCTGGAACCACTTCTTGGCCTTCTTCAGCGGCGGCTCAGCATCTGAATCATCATCACTGCGATCCTCCCCAGCAATAGGCAGAGAGCGCAACAAAGCCAACGGATCTTCTTCGCCGTCGCCGTTCTCGCCAAGCTCCGCGTCAAAGCTCTCTCCACCAGCCATCTCCATTGCTTCCCTCGCCTTTCTCTTCTCCTTCTTCTCTCTCTTCTTCTGCTTCGCGAGCGCCTTGTCGTCCACGTCGGCCTCCTTGACCCTGACCGTCTCGCTATCCAAGAACTTCTTTCGCTGCTCTTCTGCGGGACCTTGTTGCTTGAAGTCCTCTTCGTCTTGGAGCTCGTAGATTTCGTGCGCGTTGCCTTCTTCGTCAAACACGAGTTTCGACGAGCTGCCCATGAACTTGGCCATCTTCTTCTTTGACTGAAGGGCTTTCTCACGGCGTTTTGAATCGACGACGTATAAATCGTCGCCGCCTAGTGCTATGACCTTGGCATTGTTGATAGTTGCCTTGCCTGTAAGTGCATCAACCTCGTCGTCATTTAGTCTTCTCTTTACAGACAAAAAGTCATCCTCTTCATCGTCGTCTTCCTTGCCTCCATCCAACACGAGTTTAGAGTAATGGCTTGACAAAACGTCCTGGTTCGTTCGTTCAAACATCTTGTCGTATTTCGTCCGCACCTCGGGCTTCTTCTTCTCCTTCTTCTTTTCGTACTGTCCGTCCAGGTCCATGTCTGATTCTGAGTCGCTCGACATGCCTTGGCGGGGCGCGTTCTTTATCCTCTTGATATCCTCACCCTTCTGGAATTTAATCTGTGGGGTTCCAGGTAGACCGAGGCTCGAGGCGTATGCGTCCCAGTCGTGGTCGTCAAACTTGAATACCTCTTTGTCTTTTTGCAGGTGAATTGACCTTGTGTAACTGATGAATGCCTTTTGGCCCAAGTATTTCAAGTCGGGGAACTTGAAGCACATGTCCTGCAGATTGTTCTTGATGCTCTTCTTCTTCTTCTCCTTGACGTGCACTTTTTGTATGGGAATCTTCTTGTGTTCTAGTCGCTTAATCATTCCTTCTTCTTCGCTGGGGTCGAGGAAGAGAACGGCGCGGCCATTGCTCTGGAATCTGGCTGTTCGTCCCACTCGGTGGATATAAGTATCAGCGTCTTCGGGGCAATCCGCCTGAATGACCCAATCAACAGCTGGGAAATCGATGCCTCGCGCCACCACGTCCGTCGCAAACAGACATGAAGTCTTGGCAGCAGTGAATCTGTTTGTGATTTCCAACCGTGCTATTTGTTTTTGACGGCCGTGCAAGTGAAGTAGCGGAATACCGGGCTGAAGATGTCGAAAGCTTTCGTAGACAAACCGGACTTGCTTGCCGGAGCTGAGGAAGACGATGATTTTGCTCTTGACATTCGCTTTGATGAAGCCGTAAAGCGTATCGAGTTTTTCGGGGAGCGGTGTGACGATGTAGTGTTGTTGAAGGGTAGTGGGTGTTGCTGTCGTTGCGTCCTGGTGCACGGAGACGTATTCGGGATCTTTCAGGCTGAGTCGGGCAAGATCTGAAACTTTTTTGCTCTGCGTTGCACTGAACATGAGAGTCTGGCGCGACTTGGGCAGATGCTCAACCAGCGCATCAACTGCAGATTGAAATCCCATGTCCATGATTCGGTCCGCCTCATCCAACACCAAAATCTGCAAGTTGTTCGCGTCAAAGCCGGCCGTCTGGTCCAAGTGCTGCAGCATTCGTCCTGGCGTACAGACAAGGATATTCATTCGAAGCAACCGCTCAGCCTCCTCCTTCAAATTCTTTCCACCAATAACCAATCCAGCTGAAAAGGCGTGGTGTCGTCCGATCTTGCGGAGCACTTCGAAAATCTGAACTGCCAGTTCTCGAGTTGGGGAGAGGATGAGAGCGCCGAGGCCGTCGAACTCCGTCCATTGTTCGCGATAGAGTTTCTCCAGTACTGGTACCAAGAAAGCCAGAGTCTTGCCGCTGCCCGTCTTCGCCGCACCGAGGATATCCTTGCCCTGCAATGCCAACGGGATTGCTTGTTCCTGGATTTCGGTCATGTTCGTGAAGTGTGATGCGTGAAGGCCAGATGCTGTCGCAGGAGAAATGGCCGCAGACAAGTCAGCAAAAGTCTTCACCTTGCCTGACTTGGGGTCCTATGTAGAATCACGGTAAGTCATAACATCCAGGATAAAAGCACTTGCGCCTCATCCACTCACCAGTTGGGCAATGGCCTCCGCGAGTTTGTGCAGGTCTTCATGATCGCGCTTCCTCTTTTGCTTCTTGAGCTCTGTCTTGTTCGGCTTGTGTTGCGGCTTCTGCTTGCCGGCAGTTTTTGCAGGCATTGCGACTTCGGGTGCAGATGCTGAGTTGGATGAGGATTTTGTCAAGGCCGAGTTCCAGATTCTGATCAATAGATGCTCGCTGCATATAGCGATAGGAAACTTTTTTGTCGGGGCGAGCTTATCTTATCCTTGTCGATAAGATAAGAGCGAAAATGGAGTACAGGGTAGCTTCAGAGGCGTGTCTTGTCGGCTCGTCGGTCCTCACACCTGGAAGCAATATTTTGGGGACTTCAATAAACAGGTAGGAAAAAAAGAAATAATCCCCTGCTCTTTTTTTTTTATCCACTCGCCGCCAGTCAGAGAGCATTCACATAATCATTGGTTGCGGATAAGTACGAGGACACTTGTTGATAAAAGATAGAGAATATACCAACAGAAAAAAAGCCATTAGCAAATAGTAAGGTGGTCTAACAATCTCTACCAACTAAATCATACACACATAGTCAGCTATACTAATTACAAAAACCATAAGAGTCAAGCTTGGCTTATAGTATAATGACAATTACTTAGACACTTACACTGAGTCTGTAAGTAACATTACCGTAGTACTAATATAATACGCATATAGGAATAACTCCACATTGCCCTAGTACTGCCCCTCCAAGGCCAGATCATCTATATTACAAAAAAAAAAAGGACAGAAGTGAAATACTGCCATATGAGAACAAGGAGCGAATCAAATACCCAAAAAGCAAAAAACAACAGGACCGAACGCGGATCGAACGCGTGACCTAGAGATCTGCAATCTCTCGCTCTACCACTGAGCTATCGATCCCTTGTTGTGATGGGGCGCCATCTAATTTAGCTTTATAAAGCCCAACAATAAGACATGGGCAAAAAGGGAAAGAGGTTAAACGACCAAAAACAAAGGACCGAACGCGGATCGAACGCGTGACCTAGAGATCTGCAATCTCTCGCTCTACCACTGAGCTATCGATCCAATTGTTGACTAATGAGCTAATAATTATATTCTATATACTGCACTTTTTAAACAACAAAAACATTAAATCTTTGCTATTGCTCCCATTAACCCAACTGATTTATTGATAATGCATTGTAATGAAGTTATAGATCTTTTAGTTATATTTACTATTAATGTAAACTTAATGGGTTATGTAACTTTTGATCTAATCTATATTCTCCCATTTACTGATTTAGGTGCCTATTCCGTGAGCCAAGTGCCCAGTGTGATAGCGTGGGCTTTACAGACTACTTGAGTTCGCAACTAACTCTTAGAAAACACTAGACAAGCATTCACCGCTCTAAGTACGGGGTGTCATTAGGATAGCGTAGTCGATCTTTTGACTAGGCTGTTGGCCACAAGGACCAACATCGCCGAAATCTTTCTATCTGACACGCTTGCTATCCAAAAAAGAGGTTGCCAGATCCTCGGTCACTACGACTCCTATCGGATTTCGTATCACCTAGACTCGAGAACATATTACACTCTGGTCCCGCACAAAGCACCGACCTAAACTGTGATCATAGTCCCTATATTTCTCTAGTATCTTCTGCTATAGCTATATTTCTCTAGTATTTGCTGCTATAGCTAAGACAGAAGATACTAAAGAAATATATGAGGCCCAGTATACCACAGCCTCTCCAAACAACCTCATACAGCAGTCACCCGACCATAATTTATTTTGTTAAGTAAGTAGTCTGTGGAATATACGAGTAAGTCATGGTATAGACCTGCGGCCAGTTCGCATTAGGTAGCTCAACAACACGCTCAACTCCCACTACCACACTGCCAGGGCGATTCCCTAGAAGCTCGTTTCCTGGAGAATACCGAGCCGGCACTCTCTATTCGCATCCGAAAGAGAGGGCTGTTAACAATAACTCTGACCAGAATTAGCACCCGGTCTATCACTATTTCCCATGTAGCTGAAGTAAGAGATCGCAGTGTGGCAGTCTACATACATGTATGTTGTGACCCGAAACTCTAATGAAGAAACCGATTGATAGCTGCGAGAGAGTCTCGGCGCAGATGAGTACATGTATTTTGCGAGTACAGAATATATGTATATGTTATACTTGTGAATGACTTTGTTGGTCGGCCAATGCCCAGAGTTCAAGAGCATGCGTTATAGGAAAGTGACCTTGACCGGCCGGTCCCTTATCCGACACAGCTCTATCACTACCTAGAGAGTATCGGATATTGTCCTCAGATACCCATGAAGTTGCAAGCCACCCATAGTTTTAATTAAGTAATTGTGTAACTCCATGCAGGAGTAGTAGATAGATTACGGGAGGGGTAATAAGCTGTCCGTCTGAGGTGTGGGGAATATCTAAATTTACCAGGATTATATTATGGAAGAAACAACTATTCGGAGAGTTTACGGAGATCTTGTTGGCCTCGGGATGCTTGGCATCAAGGTACGACATATTTTGCTCCATGGACAGTGGTTGGCAGATGAGGGCTTTCATGCAAATATATGTAGGTGCTGGCCCTCTCTTCCAATAAAATAGGATAATTTAGATGGCGACTGGATCAACTATCCTTGCATATGCGGTGTGAGGTCCAAGAAGTCAATGATTGGCTATGTTTGGCGTCAAATCATCCTATCTCAGGTACCTCATTTAGTAAGGCAAAGCAATATTATTCAGTTACACCTCCCATGTCGTACAACATATGGTGAGAAGCAACAAAACTGGCTTCTGTACGAGAGTTACTCATACTGGGCATGAATGTGGCTTGATGCGGTTAATATCAGACTCTGCTCCCTATTGGCTGTACCTCGACTTCAATGCAAGGAGATTGAGGACGTGTCGATTTCTTCTCGAGCGTGCTGCAATATTGCATAGAGCTATGCTTCATGGGGAAAAACGAAGAGAAGAATAACATAATATTTGGAGAGGCTTCTACTAAGAAACTTATGAAAGGCGTCATAGGTGTAGAGGAGGGAAACTATGATAGCCCATAACTGAAGTGGCCTACGAAAAATTATATATATCCGACTTTTCCCTTCTCCAACTTGCCATCCAACATAGAACAACGACTTCAATCAAAGACTTCTACTAACTTCTCAACTTTTGTTTATTTCCCTTGTATACCTCTCAAGATGGCGAGTGAAGAAGTACCTGTGTCAGCTGAGCTTCTTGGTGACGAAGTCGATTTCGACGGCGGCATTGTTCCCCAAGCCACTGCCTGGGTAAGTAAACAACTTTTCACCTTTNNNAGCGTGATAATTCCTAACCCATTTNNNAACAGGTCAAGTGGAACGTCAAGGGAGGGTGATCGCACGGAGCAACCCACAATCGGTCATCTCTACCAACTGCAGGGCCAACCGNNNGTGAGATACTTTTTCACAAACNNNATTTACCTAACTTTTTCANNNAACATACAGGGCATCGAGATTAGAGTCAGTGCTCCTGTCATCTTGTATGCCTTCTCGNNNGTGGTAACCCTTGACGATNNNGTAACACACAAAATAACAATTAGTNNNAGTCCCAACGGGTCTGGTTCGCCGGATATTTCTCTTCCCGGACCGACTAATGGTCAGATCAAGAACAACCCTATTCGTATTGGATCGTACCGTGTTGATTATCGTTAATGGAGCTTGAACTGTTCCCACCAGACTTGTCTGGTTGCCACACGGCTCTCACCCGATGGCCAACTTCAGTTTCACGAGGTAGGGATATCTTCGCGAGTGGGGAGTGGAATACACTTTACAATTCTCTGGAAACCTCTGCCGAATATATCGATTTTCTTCTCTACACTCATTTCAGAAACTTAAATAGCTAGCTATTAAGATCTACATTATATAAAAGAAAGTTCTTGTCAGTTTGGCTCGTAATTTGTATCTCTTGCTACGAGCACTTCTACCCTTGTGATGATCCACACATCGCCATAAGACTTTGGTGTGCACGCTTTCCTGTACTTCACTTACTATTGTATCACTGATACGTTTCCACAAAGTCGTAAATCTTGCAGCCATATCCGCCATAACTGCAAATCTGCTGCACCGCCAGCCCAACATACATAATGATACTCTCGATCTCATTGTCCCAAGATGCTGCCGCAAATCCCAACTGCTTGCCAAGCTCGAAAAAGGCCTCAATGAAGTGGTTGGCGACAAGCTCTGTCTTCACTGTTCCTTCTTGTGCTTCGTGGATATCGTTAGTGAGGGCAACGCAGAGTGTAGGCACGGCCACAACGGCGGCGATGGTGCCCTTCCAGCGCTTGATGGTTGGCTGATCAGCCTTTTTCACCTTGGCGATGACATTCGCCAGCGCTGCGGCGCCAAAATTGGAGACGGTGAGTCCCAGTTTCTTATTATTGTTAGCGGGAATATTCAGAAGATGCTGGATTTCNNNATCAGTCGTGTGAAGTAGACTTACAGAGTACTTGACAAACTTGGCTGTTGTAGAGGTATCAGTCGGCGGCTTTGTGGGGTCCTCATTGACTGGCCAGGTGATGAACGTGGAGATCGTCTCGAATGTCAGTGACGTTGCATTCAGCACGTTAGTGAGCTGGGCAACGGGTCCAATCGGAATACTTTCCAATCCGGTGCCTTCAAGGGCGCTGTCGATGAGGAGCGAAATGGTCTTGAATTCGCCGTACACCAACTCCAGACTCGTGGCCGTTGCCAGCGTGAAGTTGGTCACGTCCTTAGCAAGGGCAGGATCAGCTGTACCCGAAACATACTGGCCGAAAGTATCTGCGGTCAGTCGACCAGTAAGCTTTGGAGGGGCATTGTCTGCCTTGGCCTTGTAGAGGACCGTTGTAGGAATTGCCATGAGCAATGCGACCAGTCCCAGTAGAGAAAGGGGTCGATTGCCAGCAATCTTCTTCCAGAGCCATCCAATCACAGGGATATCCATGTTACTGTTGGCGAGGGTCTTGATCAAGTTGATACCCAAAGCCAAGGCCTTGAATAGGATATCTCCAAGGGTCTTGAGAGAGTCGATTATGGCATCTATGAGATCTCCAGAGATCTTGACCATGAGAGCCTTGATATCATACTCCCCGCTGTCGAAAAAATCGAGGAAATCTTTGGCGACGTTAGTGCAGAGTTTGACGATAGTGTCGAGCTCATCTTGGATATCGTCCCAGATAGCAACAAGGTCGTCTTCTGCCGACCCAGGAGTGCTATTATCACTTAGGACGGCATTGGTAGTACCGCCACCATATGTGAAATAATATGTCGACCAGTTGTAGGCAACATCCGACTTGACATCTTGGTCAGTCTCATCAGCATTAGACGCAGCAGTCGTCTCAAGGACAGCCTTTGACTTTACGCTCTTGGGAGCAGCAGAAGCGCCGTCGTAATTCTGATTCTGCAGCGTGGGTAATTGAGCTTTGATAGTGGTACGGAGCTCTTCGAGCCATGAGTCGACTGTGATCTCAGTAGTATCCAGAAGATGCTGCCCATAGTCCAGAGCTGCATTAAATCCGGCCGTAATGCTGTCGGCAGTGGCGAGAATGTCATCCCAATTGAACAAGTATCCCAAGAAGTCAATAACATCCTGCAACAGGACGCCAAGCTTCTTGAAGACCCAGACGACAGCCTTGACAATGACCGAAGCTGTATCCAGAATAAAGGAATAGACTTCGTCGCCAATTTTAATAATGAATTGCCAGACTTTGCCAGCGGCGTCCTCTGGAATGACAAATAGGTCAGTAAAAGCTGGCTTGTACGGGAGTGGGATTTTGTGCCAGAGAGATATATGCTTACCAACAAGGTTAACACCCCAATCAAAAGCATCTTCAACCTTGTCCTCAACCTCATGCCAGAGATCTTTGAGCGTGCCTCCAATAGAGAAAGCCCGTACACCATGAGCAGTTTCTCCTCCAGAAGCAGCCACAAGGCTTACTGCCTTGAACGATTTCAGCAACTGCTGGCTATCCCCTTGATTCGTACGAGTCTGATCTACCAGGGCTTGAATCGATGCAGCAGCACTCTTGACATCGTCATCCGAGGCATCGGATGGAATAAGAGGAGTACCATCTTGCTTCTTGAGGGCGCGAACATCCTCGGGGGTCTGAACATTGTCAAGCTTCATAATTACCTTCACCGAGGGATCCAACAGTGGGTTTTGCAGAGGAGTCTCAGGAGACCCAGGTTTGGCAGCGCGGTAAGCGTCTGCTGAGAAAATGAAACAAGAAGCATCATCGCTCTGAAGTTGGATGTTCAGGACTCCCTTGGCATCTGTCTGATACCATTGGCCAGTAGGCCCAAGTGAAGCATACCGGCCATTGACGGTGCATCGTACAACACCGGAAGCGCTGACTCTGAGCCAGCACCCAGGAATGAGACTGGCTTCATCGCTGGTGGTGGCTGTAGCATGCATCCGCAGCATGAATCCCTTAGTCTCAATGACATTCAAGTCTGACGCATACCAGAAGGGGTACGTTTGCCACAGCTGTGACACCGAATCTTGTTGCAAGAGGACGAGGTTACCATACTCATCCACGGATAGCAAGCTGCTGACGAGTGTTTGATCCGAACCGTCAGCAGACTTTAGAGAAAGCAGACCTGAAATTTGACCGCCCTTTCCATCCGAAAGAAGAGGGATCACAGTTCCGTTGGAAAGGGCTGTGCTTTGTGCTGTATAATAGTGAACGGCGTCTGAGTTGGTCGTGTACCAAAATCTCAAAGTCTGTCCAGACAAGGTGACATGGAGGTCCTTGAGGCCGCTGACTTGGTCTCCCGTGTTTATAACAGTTCCCTTGCCTTTGGCAGAGCAGTACTCGCTTGACTTGAAGGCCGTGATGTTTTGACCTCCAATGAGGAGGATGCTCTGATGCGACGTAGGATCCACATATGAATTGATGCAAGTTGCGCCTATGAGACAAACTGGNNNGCACTTCTGCATAGTGTGTATGTAATGTGACTGCCTATATGAGAGTGGTGGCATACCGGTAGGGCAGATTGGCTCCACGACCATGGTGCTGCCGGTGAAGAATTTGAACTGAATGTGTGTAGGCCCGCTAAAGGTTTCATACAAGACAAATACACCGTCTCCGAGAGCGCAGGTTCCCAAAGCAACGTCGATAATTCTTTTAGGGTTCGCAGCCAAGGACCAAGGACCCAATAACGTCGCCTGGTTCTGAATGAATTGGACAAAGCGCAGATCTTCTGTGCTGGCGAGCCTGTCTGGACGTTGGAATGCTACCATGACCAAAGGCAAGGTACGTTTTGTATCCGTAGACTTATTGTTCTGCACACACAGTGTTAACATCGTGCTNNNAGCCTTGGGACACCCAATAAAGTAAATNNNACATACCATGTAAATGTGGTCAACTGTAGGAAACGAAGCTCCACGGATAATCTTGGAGCTTGGAATGGGACCTTGAAGTTCAGCAAATGTAATACCGTAGAGCAAGGTAAAAGAAGATGTGGCGTTGGCTCCGGGAGTGGCAATGCAGATATCAAGAGTAGAATCCGGTGCTTGAACAACAGCAAAGGCCTGAACCTTGGTACCACTGGGAACAACACCAGATACGCTTCCAAAGTCAAGTTTGGTGGCTTTGCCATTGATAACAGTGATCAAGTAAAGATAAGAGTCTTCACTCAGGGAGAAGACGCCTGGATCCATGTTGGCATCTCTGAAAACTGCAAAATGCTGGCCAGCTGGGATGGGGTTGGCCGAGACATAGTTTGTCATCAGCTCCGAGTCTTGTTTGATGGTCACCATGGTGAAAGAGTGATGAGGTGAAAAATGAGTTTGTAGGATATTTCTTTGTAGGGCTGCTAATGAAGAATTGGTGAGTGAATAATTTGATGAATCTAGACATGAAAGACTTAATATATATATCCACACATATGAGAGCGTCTTGAGTTTGGGTTGCCTCTCCCGCCAATATCAAGGCCGATGTCTTTATTGCTGCTATTACAACCACCACACCCCAGCCAGCGGTGCCGCCGATGACTTGGTATGATGTAAATGATGGCTTTTCGATGGTTTCTCTTCAAAGACCCAATTGCGTCTTCGGCTGGCGATGCCAAGACCGACAAATTCGGGTCATCGGCATTCGAATAATGGTTCAGTTGATGCAAATACGGCAATACGAGCCCACTCCCATGCCTCTATGACAAGCGAAAATGTGCTGGGTTCACGATGCATCATGCAAGGCTGGTATGAGCGGTATAGCCGCTGCAGCCTTTCCTGCTATTTGAGTGCCTCGTGCTGATGCATTCACATCCAGTCAATATTGAATCCTTCCTAGAAAGTAGTTATGATGCATGCCTATAAGCTTACCTTTATTTTTCAGGGTGCATTGCAAGACAGGTTAGCGGACATTCGTATCAACCCCTGCATTACGACCCTACCGTTGAACGCCGCAGCGGTTAAATAAAAAGTTATCACATAGCTGCATATATCCGTTGGCTGCCGATCTGTGGTTGGCTAGAATTGTCGTAAGGCTGTGTCGACAAATCGAAGCTGAATGTAAGAAAATAGCGTTCCAGAATAGTCACCAGGGCTTGCGGGTTCCAGACTATCGTGTTCTGTTGCTTGATTGCCCGATTAGGAAACCTTTTTGAACTTGACGAGAAATGATATCATAGGTAGTCCTTTGTCTTGGAGTTATCAAGAACTTCATATTCGAAATTTGATATATAAGTTCTCTTTTTGCTGATGATTGAAGTCTTAACAACAAGCGATCACAGCTAGAAAAACAAGCAACTCTAAGCAATCTCTTCTGCCGATTCTCTTTACAACTTTAGTTTCAAAGCAGCATCCCTCAATACACCGCCAAAATGACAAGCTACATCAACTCCACTGACTCAAACCCCTGGGATCAGATGATTGTTCTTTCCCAGAAAACCATCAATGAATCCTTTCAGAACATGTGGGAGGTTGCTCAGCTTGATGGTGATTCACCTCTCACTCACTATGAGCGCACTACTAGAGGTGGTGAATATCTCAAGTTTGATGTTGGTGCTCCCTCTGTGGAACTGCAGGTTGTCCCCAAGGATGAATTGCTTTTCTTCAAGTTGTCTATGACAAGCGGATCTTGTTTCATCTACCTGAGCGATGACTCGAATGATGATAGCCATATCGACTGGCAGATCAACGACTGGGTTTTTGCTTTTTCGGTCAGCATTGGTAAGTGCATTCCCTTTTCANNNTATTGCGGCATATCGCATACTGACCATATCTTTGCGCAAAAGACGGTCGAAAAAGAAAGCCAGGAGTACAAGGACTTCAAGAACCGTTCTGGGCTCCTCAACTGGGACTTTTCGCTGGCATGCCTCTTTATTGATACTTCTTGTAAGTTGTATTTTGATATGTTCTTCGCTCATAGCAAGNNNCTAATTCTAAATGTTGTTCTCGCGTCTACCAAGTTTTCGGAGGAGCTGAGTACTTTCGGCGACAGGCAGAATGATTACAATACCCTCATGACTGCCAGATCAAAGGGCGTCTTCCAGTCGTTCGTTAGTGAATGGGTTAATGTAATGGCAGCGTCAGGATGCAACATCTTGGGTTACTCTGCCCAGGCCAGTGCCGACACAAGTGGTATGCTCTCCTTTCCCCTCTTAGCAGTATATTCAGGAACATTGGCGCTCNNNCCTTGTACTCGCTGTCTAGACCAGTATCAACCCACCTTCCCGCCTACTCTTATGGACTATGATACCTACCCTTGGAAGGCTACTCCGACTTCGGCGAACCAAGACAACCTCGACACCAATTCTCTATGCTACCTCATGATGTCCAACTTCACCGTGCCTGCAACTGACGCGGTAACTTACAGCGGCCAGTGGACAGATGACCAGCACGGCGGTACTTATGTTCTGAACCGTTCCCTCTTCTGGCCCTGGATGTTTACAGTGCTTCGGGACGTGGTCAAAGCCATGGTCCCTGTACCAGATGTCCCTACGCTCTACTGGGATAACACTGACCCTAACCACCCATATGCGTCTCGAATGGAATATCACTTTGGAGATAATACGGCAAGCGATGACAGCTATAAATTTGTCTCAACAGGCCCTGGTCAATGGTCTTGGGCCGGTGTCCCCCTCCAGCAGTCCAACAAGGTCGCCAATCCAAATGATGGCAGTGATTACGAAACCATTGTTGAATCTACCAATGTTCCTAAGCCTGGTGCTCGTAAGTGCAGCGTGCCACCCAAAGAATACTTAACACAAGATACATATACTAAGACAACTTTGATAGCCCCTGTAAGCGGCGGCACTCTCAGTTTTACCGCCGGCAAAGAACAGATCAGCCTGACTGGCAAGTCTACTTTTGTCGTCCGAGTAGACCACAGCAGGAAGAAGAATCCACATAGTATGTTGAGGCTTCCTGGACTTTTGAGAATACACTCATTTGACTTGGACGATGGATCAATTGGCNNNCACTACACTAGTACCTTAATGACCTTTGTCTTGACTTGGAGCGTTTCTATCGCTGTGGCCGCGGTTGAGGAAGGCGGAGTTCAGTTCACCATTATAAATTCCACCGTGGACACCGAATCGACGTCGGAGGGCAACTTGTCCTGGGTACCATCAGCCGATACCGTCGCATCCAATCTCAAGACTCAGATGAGCAGCAGTCTCAAGAATGCCGCTGCGAATGCTAACACCAACTTGATGAACGTTCTTGCGAACCAGCACCGCCTGTATCTCCCAGCCAAGGGGCATTTCCTTATGCATGACCCTGTTTTCAACAGCAAGGGCGACCTTTTGGTTGGACTGGATTATAACGGGNNNGAAGATGAAAAAAATATGCTACCCAATCGAACANNNCAGAGTGCGAATTCTAACCATTTTCTCAGGGCTGACGCACCACCACCGCCGGCTAAGAAATAGATGCGATGCTAAAAGGGACTCGAAATAGGATTGATGGATAGCGGTGGGCGCAATGGCACTGCTTTAGTTACCTTTTTTTACTTTGAAGTCTGTTTCTTGTTTCACATGTATCGACTTGTCTTTCTCTTTGTTTAGTATGGGGGAGCGATGCTTTATAGTAAACCTTGAATATGTTTGTGATTTACTACTATATAGAAAATTGACATTTGTAGTCTGAGAATAAGATGCCTCTTAATACTGTCCAGCACAATATTCAGATCGAATGGAAGTAAGAGTCGAAAAACTAGTAACCTGAAAGCGTATCGTTATCTTCCATGAAGGGAATGATCGAGTTGTAAGTTATGAACAGAAGCGAAAGACACAGTGATTTACAGATGCAGAGAGTATTGGAACTGTCCATTTTCAGCTCGTGAGAGGATTGATGAGTTAAAGTTTGGCCGTCTGTCTTCAACAAAGACGCTAAGGCGGGTTGGTGGAGTGGTCTAACACGTGCGACTCAAGATAATATCTTGATCCTTCAAAAGGATTTCGCATCTCGCAAGAGGCGTGGGTTCGAATCCCACACCCGTCAGTCTTCTTTTTTCCATCTCGCGATGAAACTTTTTGTCCTACCTAGCCCTCTCCAATTATCTAACCATCTCAAGAAATAGGCGGATTACTTACTTACACCATGTGGTTATTCGCGCATCCTTTCCTGTCAATGCCCATAGCCCACTAATCACTAAACTCAAGTCACGGACTAGATGCGGCTTCCCACTGTCGATGATGAGAAAGAGAAGATATACACAACAACATTGACAAACATAGTCGCTCTGGTATGATTCAGTTATTCGAAGTAAATTTTGAGAGCTAGCGGACTGTGCCATCTCATCAGCTGTCTACAGTTCATTCGTCTTTCTGATGCAGATTTGAACCAATCGCATTACACCATTTCGAGTGATCAGTATTTCGAATGATCAGTATTTCGTTAGGCTGAAGGCCGGAAATGCAACACTCATCTGCTAACAAGTAGACAAAAATAAAAGAGATAGTAATCAAGTGAAATTGGTAACAATTTCCCACGGGTCTCCAAGTTCTCAAAGAAGCACACCCCCTGTAACTTGTCAGCAGTTGATCAAGAGGTAGTGTTTTGACCCCAATTCGCACCATAAAGGAGCTCGGGGTAGATTGAATGTACCCCAACTACATGGATATTGAAGACTTATAAATGCAAGTGAATTTCGTTGTATAATCGTATCAAATCAAATCATTTCACACATATTTGGCTTCCGGTCTTTTTCATCGCCTTCTTTACCTGCACAATGGCTCTACGGGCTGCTACTCTGTTCGCTCTGTGTGGCGTTTCTTTAGCCTCATCATCAGCGCCATCAGTTAAATCCGTCAGAACTCTATTCGAGTTCCCCAAACAATCTTACATTGAGAACCTCGCAGTTCGAAGCAATGGTCAGATTCTCATCTCGGACCTCAGCACATCACAACTTTTCCTCTTTGACCCTTCAGCACCTGGGCCAAGTCAGCCTGTTGTTGTCCATGACTTCACCGAGTCCCTTGGCCTCGCAGGCATCGCAGAGTACCAGCCAGACGTATTTGCCGTGATTTCGGGTAATTCTTCATTTACCAGCGATATCCCTAGTGCTGGAACATGGAATGTTTGGAGTGTAGACCTACGTGGCGTTGGGATCTCCTCGTCGCATGGCAAGCCAGGGCTCACATCCCCTCCTGTGGTGAAGAACATTGCGCATGTTAAGCCAGCTCAATTTCTCAATGGCATCTCAGTACTATCTCAAAAAGACCAAACCCTTCTCGTTGGCGATGTGAACGGGGGTGTTATCTGGAGCTTGGACATCAAGACGGGACACTACAAGGTTGCTATTAACAATACGTTCACAAAGCTCTACGCATCACCACCCTTTTCAGCGTCAGGAGTAGATGGAGTTCATGTTCGCGGCAACTCGGTTTACTTTACAAATTTTGGAAACGGTACCTTCAATAAGATGCCCATCAACTCGGACGGCACCTCTGCAGGGCCTGTTACGACAATTGCACACATCAAGGGGCCATTGGACCAGTACGACGACTTTACGTTTGACTGTGATGGCAATGCTTTTGTGGTGACTGGAGGCGGAAATACCATCGAGCTGATCTCAGCTGATGGTAAACGTCAGGTTTATTTTGCTGGAAACCTCAACTCTACTGCGATCGCCGAGCCAACGTCTTGCGCATTTGGTCGTGGCCCACACGACAAAAATGTCCTCTATGTTGTTACGGCTGGTGGAATGGAAACGCCAGTAAACGGGAACATTGTAATTGGTGGACAGCTCGTTGCGATCAACACTACTTCGAGGGGATCTGCATGCTAAACTCTGGTAATATTCTCCTGTAGATATATAGGAACAGCTTCAAAGCTAGTATTGAGTAATTAAAATCCCATTGTGTCAGGCAAGATGCATCTACAACTTTGTATCCTTGTCTTACATTTGTATCAAGGTGAAGACGCAGAAGAATCCAACGTCCATTGTACGAATTCTCTCTCTCAACTGTTGACCGGCAGCTACAACTTTCTGATCTGCAACAAGCGCATTTTTAAGCGTCAACCAAGTAAATGCGCAATTCGCAAGAAAACATGTGCGCGGTGATTAAGTGTCTTCAGTCTACTAAACAAGAGTGGACATGACGGGAATCGACCGAGAGCTTTTCCAAATCTATGGCCTGTAGCACGTATCACTACGACCCTGGCCGTTATCGACGCATCTCTCACCACAGTACTCGACAAAATGGATTTCTCCATTTGGTCCACCTGCGCAATAGAATAGCGACTTCTTCCTCCAGTTGTCATCTGTGGGCTTGCCAGCCGCTCTGAGGGCGCTCACTATCTGGTCATAGTAGTTGCCTTTTCTTTGTTAGAACAAGCAGATTAATACCCGGAGCTTTTCTACATTCTCACCGATGCCTAGAAGAGTAGATCCACAGTAATCGAGATTCTTGCTGCAGTTTCTCGCTGTGGCGAAAGGGACGAGAGTGGCTAGGGCCGCGACAGATGCAACTGTGAAGCGCATGGTGACGGTGGATTAAATCTGAAAAGCCTCAATATAAGATGTTGAGGTTTGCAGAGAAACAGTGAGAAAAGAGGAGAAATGGCTAGTTTAAATACTCAAGTCTCTAAAACTTCACTCATTCTCGAAAGCTATAGCAGCGCAGCACCAGCATTTTTAGGGTTGAACTGGGTGGCAACTTTGCGTTCCGAAACATCACACGAGAAAATCTCATATATGTCTCGTATAAGATAACGGCATATGACAGCCGTAAGGATATGGAATGCAGGCCTTCGGGCATCCAAAACATGTATCCACACAGTAACGCCATCGAGTATGAAGATTACAAGTATTACGGATAATATTTTAGGGATTATTAATATTAATTCTTTGTAGAGTCCTTTTACTGTACGTGGTAGGTTACTTTTCGCCACCTTTGATCTCTTTCCTGTTGGTCAGATGAATCTGAAAGAATGTAATACATACTCTTAGCCACATGTCTTATTGAGCCGCAGACAGTCTACGAATGTCGATTGCTTGGCATGGGATACCATAGAAGTAGACAGCTACCTCATTCTGTTGACAATTGACCATCAGATACTTAGGAAAATGGCTTGAGTGCAACTACCGAGACGATGTACATAGCCACGCGTTCTATCTACTCTATGGGTAAATCCTGCCGCCGCCTAGTTAGCTTTCATGGTTTGACACCTTTGAGATGTAGATAATGCTTCAAATTGATGGAGTCTTCGTAAAAGTAAATTTTAGATCCTCAGCCTCATGAGTCTAGCCTGTGATAGTCGATTGAAGTCTGTTATTCTGGGGTAACTCACAGACTAACAGCTCACTACAATGGATAGAGCGACGTGCCGACGACGGCTAGATGTTTGAGTGAGCCGGGTGCAGCCGATGTCTTGGACCTTTGTGTCAGATATCCACTTTACAGAAAATGAAACTTCCATCTCGGTTGGACAAACTGTGAGTTGGCAGATCGGTTGGCCATACCTACGAACATAGTTCACCTGTCCCTCATGTACCACTTACACCACACAGACGGAGGGTTTTGTATTGGCTATCTGCCTTCACGCACTATATCTCTCGTCGTAAAATTTGCGTAGTGAGAATCGTCAATTATATGTCGGTAGGAGAAATCCCCCGAAAAAATTCCCAAGAAATGAAAAATGGCGTTGTTTAGTGGCAACTTGAAGTATCGGAATGATGGTGTGGAGATCTCTGAAGTATGAGGGGCTTGGCATGCGCAATGCAGCCATCGTCGTCCTATGAAAACAAAACAAAGCAGAGCCCGCTTGCTAGATACTTTAAGCGATGCGTCTAAACTTGAGCTGAGCGATTGAGTCGGTAACAAGCAGGGCGAAAAAGTAGCGCTGGTGTTGGTCGAGGCACCACTCAGGGTCAAAGAAGAGGGCGCATTATTCGATGCTCGTGGTCAGCTTCAGCTTCAAGGTTTCCTTTTGAGAAGCTGACAACAGCAAACACTTTCTGTCGTCATAGGCGACGCCCAAACAGTTGCAAAGTATTCTAGTCCATTGACAGCTGGAAGCATATTACCCTTATGCTTTATGTGTGGCCGTAGCTGGTCACACCGGGTAGACGCAATTGAGCTCTGCCCAGTCGCACCTAATATATATATATATAATTTTAGAATAATACTCATGATCATCCCCGAAGGTCATATTCTGAAGTGTATCAACAACGATACTATCTTGCCAAAAGCCCCAAAGTTTTGCTCAGCTCCCCCAAATAACCTTCTTCGTTGCTATACGAGCCGTATTCTAATTTGAGAATAAGTCACACACTATTGTCTTTCAGCTGGCCTATGATCTCTTCCATCAACATGCTATCGGTTCAGCTTCACTCGGGCTGAATTGTTGCTGCCATTCATATCCCTGGTTCTCGAATAGACTTTCTGCCACAACCCATGCCTTACTATTATTTGCTAAAAATAAGGTTAATTTTGACAGCCACCCCGCTGATTGCAATGACGTTCTGCCTTAGCTGGGTGTCATACATCTTGGCAGTTTAACCTAGTTCAGTCAGCTCCTGGAAAGCTCGGCAACTGCTGCATATCTATTTCTTTTTTCCTATAAGATTGATCGCTCGCGCTCTACTTATATTCTGTCCTTCTGGTGTATCACCAATACCTCATCATTGTTCTTGAGCCTTCCCTATCTATCTACCAATTAAAGTCATACAATGTCTGAAGTGACCAATCGTAACGACGTTCGAGCAGCAAATGCCGCCGGAGGTTGGACTATTGTCTATGGAGATCTCATCAATGAAGCGGATGTAGTTGAGTTAATCATATCTGTTCCCACTGGCACTGTAGCTGGTTGGGTCTCCGACCAAGTGGACGCACAGGTGCAAAAGTTTAACCAAAGCCTAGCCACCGTCTCTGACGATGTTGTCAAAGAAGCAACAGAGTTTCTCAAAAGTCTTCTTCAGGGAAAGAGATCCGGGGAGCGAGACATCAATGGATTGGGAGTCAAAGCAGGAATTGTCACGTACCATAGAAAACTGAAGACGCCTTTCGGTTCTACGCCGTTGCCAAACAATCATCAACCGTATATTGGTATACGGATTACCAAGCCCCTGCCACCAAAGGGGGCGGCTACTGGAGTTCAAATACCACCAAGTACCCAGTCAGGTGTGCAACAGCCTACACAACCGAGAGTGCCGTCGAATGGCCTAGACAGTAGATCATGGTACAGGATCATGAATTCAGCTAGGCCCGGAATGGCAATTGATGTCGTCAATGATGGGAACCAACAGCAAGATGGCCAAGTGCAAATGGCTGCTGAAGGGAATTTTAGCGGACAACATTGGCAGCTCCGTCCTTCTAGAACCAACCCCGGAGCCTACAACCTGTGTAATATGTGGCTTGGAAGCGACAAGTGCTTGGATGTATATGGTAACGACAAAACAAGACCACATCTAGCCGCAGCTGGTAACTACTCCGGACAGCAGTGGCGCGTTGAACAACAGGGGAATGGAACTTGGAAGCTGTCAAACTCATATTCTGGGCCACTGGCTTTGTCGGCTGATGCTTATGGAGCAGAGCTATCTCTTAAAGATCCCCAGCTTTCTCCTGCGATGTCATGGACCTTGCAGCCTATCAAGCCGATCACGGAGGTTGGATTTTAATGCTTGGGATATCTGTATATTGTTTGCCTAATTTATGTAATACCTGTATTCTTTGATGGATGGTTGTCATACCTATCTATACTCTACAAAAGCACCCAAAATGAATTCTCAATGTTCATATAATCCGCAGTCTCTATTGGCTGGCGTTTTGCTTGAGCTTCAGATATTGTTCGAGTAGATCTTTCATGGTTTGTTCAAAGCTAATAAACTTCCACCCGAAAGCCTTTTCTGTAGCATCGCCGTCCAATCGCCACTTGATACAAGGGAGCGTGCCCTCAAGCGGCAGCAATTTGCTTTGCACTTCTTCCGGGAAATATTTCTTAGCAACTGCTGCAACATCTCTATCCCAGACAACACCTTCAGGAGTGTCAGAGCTAAGGATGTACTCGGTATTTCCTGGAATTCGAGCGCTGTACACTGCATCGACATGAGCGCGCGCAACGTCCGCAACGTGCACAGGCACACCAACGAACGGAAATGATGAGTTTGTAGAGCTGTCAAGTGCTGGGGCAAGAACTGCTGCCCGGTTGTCCTTCAACAGTTCATCTACAGAGCCGTTTGGAGGAATTCGCTCGTCCGGACCAAACACCACAGAGGGAAGCAGATGAACATAGTCAAAGTGCGGCTTCTTTTTCTCAATGAATTCCCGCGTAGCGATTCTCGAGTATGCTTTTGAGGCCCAGTAGGCTTCCATGGCACTGCCATATGGCTTTTGAGGATCTGAATTTATATCCGATGCTGC
>JARWZN010000006.1:3518359-3674154 GCA_030015385.1 Trichoderma sp. BMH-0061
ACGATANNNGCTTCTAAACTTATCATACACTCTAAAGATTGGAGCACCTACTTCATGTGCCAGCGGGGATGCGATGTGGATAATGCTCGTGATGCCATCTAGAACCACAGGCCAATTGTCACATGCCAAGAAATCAGGAATCACGACAAATTCTAAGATTCCTTTCTTATGGCCTTCAAAGATCAGTGAGCTTTTGTCCTCAAGTTGTGAGATACTTTGCTCATTTCGAACGACAGCACGAATGGCATAACCCCTTTCGAGAGCGATAAGCAGCGACTTAAAACCAATGAAGCCCGTGACTCCGGTTATNNNAAAGGGCGTGTTAGCCAAAAGAGTTATGAAATTNNNACCTTTNNNTTTTGAACTTCTCACCAGAAGCTTTTGTGAAACAATTTCATGCTTTGCGGAACTCATCTTGAAGACTAGGTATCTGAGAAGGGATTTGAGATTGACTTGGAGAATGTGCTACAAAACAGCAGAAAACCTCCATCTTTTATAAACAGAGCCATGCTATATAAGTTCGTATTAATTGGGACTTAGTAAGAGCACCAAAATCAATTTATTTGGCTGATTGCACCATCAGATTCAGTGTGAATTACACTTGGCACAGAACGTTTAGATATTCACAGCAGCTCAGTGCGGAATTCCGTTGCGGAATTCCGCGCCCAGAGAATCTTCCAGCTGTATTTTCTAGCGACTTCAGTGACTTCATCCATCACTAACAGCGGTTTCTCTAGGCGGCCAGGGCCCACATTTACCCACCAAAGCCAATTGCCCATTGCGCACTTTCATTGGCCTTTGATAAGCCGATAACGATATCCCTGCCAAAAAGTTTCGGTGCAAAGAAAAAGTTGCGACAAGCATCACCAGCATCGTTGCGGAAGCAGCAACAGAAACTGTCCTCCAACCAGATAATTCACAGCCTCAAACATGGACAAGCGAAAAGACAAGAAGAAGAATGGCGGCGCAGCGCCTCAGGCGCGAATCACCGATGCGCGATTCGCCAGCTTCCAGACCGATCCTCGATTCCGGCTACCGTCGAAAAAGAATATGAAGACGACTGTCGACAAGCGATTCGCGGGCATGCTCAAGGACAATGACTTCACGGCCACCGCTCGAGTAGACAAATACGGACGCAAGATCAAGTCTGATTCTAAGAAGAAGGCCCTGGAAAGACTCTACCAGCTAGAAGACGAGCTAGAAGACGAGGAAGAAGACGAAGAAGAAGACTCCGATGAAGAAGAGGCCGACAAGCCAGCAAAGGGCAAGAAAGACGATGACGAAGACGACGAAGACGAAGATGAAGAGGAGGAGGAGGAGGAGGAAGATGACCTTGAGGTTGATGATGACGAGGTTGAAAGAGAACTACTGGCTGCTGGGAGACCTCGGAAATTCGACCCCGCGCGAGAGGGAGGCTTCTCCTCCTCCGAAGACTCAGATTCCGATGACGATTCTGAAGAAGACGAAGAGCTGGATCTTGCAACCGGCGGCGATATGCAGCGACTAGAGCGAGAGGAGATCCAGACCGGAGAAGTGACGAATCGGATAGCCATTGTCAACCTCGATTGGGACCACGTCAAGTCAACAGATCTGATGGCCTTGTTCACCAGCTTTATTCCTTCCAACGACCCTGGCAAAGTTCTCAATGTTGCCGTATACCCAAGCGAATTTGGAAAAGAACGTATGCAACAGGAAGAGATTGAGGGCCCGCCCAGGCAGCTCTTTAAGAAGGGAAAGAAGGATGTTGAGTCTGATGACGAGAGTGCATCCGACAGTGAAGCTGAAGAGGCTGCTATCAAGAAGAAATTGATTCAAGAGGGCGACGATCAAGATTTCGACAGCGATGCTTTGAGAGCATATCAGCTTGACAGGTTACGGTATTACTATGCCATCATGACCTGCTCAAGTAAAACCACTGCTCAGGCTATCTACGAAGCAACCGACGGAACCGAGTATCAAGCCTCATCTAACTTCATCGATTTGCGATTCGTCCCGGATGATGTTACGTTTGATGACGAGCCTAGAGATGAATGCAGCAAAGTTCCCGAATCATATAAACCCATCGAGTTCGTCACCAATGCACTACAGAGTTCAAAGGTAAAGCTCACATGGGATATGCACCCTGAGGAGATCAGCCGCAAGGAATCCATCAAGCGAGCCTTCAAGGGAAGCAGAGCCGAGATCGATGAGCAAGATCTAAAAGCCTACCTCGCTGGTGACAGCGACAGCGAAGATGACGAAGAGGAGGGAGATGCCGGCGAAGCAATTGCCGACGATGAACCCAAGCTGACCAAGAAAGAATTGGCTCGGCAAAAGATGCGTGAGGCTCTTGGTCTCGCAGCTGAACCAGTATCCAAAAAATCCAAGGATGCTCCTGTAGGCGAGATGGAAGTCACCTTCACCCCGGCCCTATCAGGCGAGAAGGCCAAGAAGGACGAAAAGGAAGAAACCACAATCGAGAAATACGCCCGTAAAGAACGCGAAAGGAAAGAGAAGAAACGACAAGCTGCCAAGGCCAAGCGCGAAGCTCTCAATGATGATGACGGCGAAGCTGATGAGGACGTCCACGTTGCCACTGGTGGTGGTGAGGACGACGACGAAGATCTTGGCTTTAACGACCCCTTCTTCACCACTGAAGACCCCGCCCCTACATCCAAAACATCCATCCGCAAGGAAGAGCGCCGCAAGAAGCGCGAGGCTCGCGAAGCCGCCGAAGCTCGCGACGCCGAAGAAAAAGCGCATCTGTCCAAGGTCATGGCTGAGGACGCAAACGACAACCAGGTGGACCACCTTGATCACTTCGACATGAACGAGATTCTGCGCGCGGAGAAGCAAAAGGGCAAGAAGGCCAAGTACCAGAAGAAGAGTAAAGATGCTGCGGGCCTGCAGTCAGAGTTCAAGATGGATGTCAAGGATGACCGATTCAAGGCTGTGTTTGATAGCCATGAGTTTGCTATTGATCCTTCTAATCCAAAGTTCAAGGCTACGGAGGGAATGAAGGAGTTGTTGGAGGAGGGTCGGAAGAAGAGAAAGGTGACCGGTGGTGCTGATGAGGAGGAGAGACCGCGTCAAAAGAAGAGCAAGAAGGGAAGACGATGAACACTTACTATTGGGAAACGTGTATGAGGCGGATATCTTCGTTAAATAAAAGGGAGTTGGTTTCTGTCTAGTTAGTTTTTGTATAATTCGCCCATGTTAGAACATGCCTATACAGAGTATATTGCCAATGATGAAGAAAAAAGCTGATTAAAATTCCATCCCCCATGGAAGCGTATTACTTATTGTAACGAATATATATAAAGGCCATATACCCCTACGGCAACCGACTACCAGCGCAGCCACAAAGAAAAGAAGAGTCTAAGCACACACATATTATATACTCCTTTGACAATTTCCTCCTCTATAACTCCTATTGGTGTATTGTGTGTACGCGCAATTCGAACGAAACAAGCCGATTCACTCCGCGTCATAGGGCTTTTGACCGCTCCAGAAATGCATCTTGCCGTACGCGTGGACTTTGGGGTCACGCATAGCCTGACGACACTGCATGAAGAAGATTTCCATTTCTGCCTTCTCCCATCCGAGCATGGGGAAATGAATAGCTCCCACCGCTGGGAAGAAGTCTTCGCAGGCTGTGCGATAGTACATACCAACTAGACGCTTAACTCTCAGGACAGAGTTAGTCAATCCATGTCCAAGGGAAGGGAGATTGCATATGCGAATGTAGAAATAATAGGACACATAGAAAGCAACGAGGCAAGATAGAGGCTTAACNNNCTTGTCTTTCGGCCATGTGCCATATGGGAGCTTGATATAATTGTGTTGAATGTTGGTAAAGCCTGCCTCTGCCAAGTATTGTCTCCCAAAGACAGCGGCGTGGGCATTTGTACCAAATTTTGCAAACGCCTCAAGCATGTACTCAGTGAATTTCTTGAGAGGCCAGTCGTCTGGGATCGTGTTGTCATCAGAGTGCACATCTCCATCCACGTCTTGTAGCTCGACCCAACCACCCGGCTTCATATTGCGTAGGAGGAAATCATTTTTAGCCAGAGAGACTCTNNNGAGAACAAAAATAGCGCTGCAGTGGGCCAGAGCNNNCTCATATGCTTGCTTGAGCAGACCAACGGGTGATTTCATGACGGGTATCATGTTGCGTAGGTGCACAAAGTCCCAGTTGTCACCGTTGAGCCAGTCTGCTTCGACATCGTCGACGAGAAATGTGACATTGGCAGGCACCCAGGTAGGTTGGATAGGACTCAAGTCAAGTCCTAGAACCTCAGCACCGATATCTGTCGCCCANNNCCCACTCATGTTACTGTTTGGTCTTATGCATTCTGCGACAGAAACTTGTATACACGAGGATATCATNNNGACAAACAGCGACGTAATGAAAGACTTACTCTCAATAGCCCATAATCCGGTGCCGGTACCAAGATCAATAATCTTCTGCGGATGGTCCCCGATCGGGGCGTAGAATAGTTTGCCGTCTGTGGCCTCCAGCATCATCGTGTGCAGCATGTCCTCGCGGTTCTGTTCCGCCTCATCATTAGGGATGGGGTATCTGCCGTGTCGATAACGGTGATACCGTCGGCCATTGACATAACTATGGTCATAAATGCTGGATCCCAAAGATGTAGAGTCGGATTGGTCGTTGATGGACTCGGCATCATATTCACTAGGTGAAAATTCGCCATCCTCATCACTGCCACCAGGCTCGATGACGGCATTGCCGTGTAAGTGCCCCAGATTCTCCGCCTCAGGCTCTTCATCTATGCAAGCTGGNNNATTACCTTGCCCCAAAGCGTGGATACAACAGGTCTCATTCAAATAACATGGGTTNNNCAGCTTGGCTCGTTGGCATGCAAGTGAGGTATACAACAATTGTTGGGCGCGGACNNNCCCCGCGATTATTGAGACATGAGTGGCTAAGCTACAAAANNNCTCACCTAGATTTCCAGCAGGGCTTGACTTGCCGACAGGGCTCGATCGAGGAGCAGGCCCAACCAGGGAATCACTCCGGCTGGATCTCTTGCTCCCTGTAGGGCTCCCCATGACATATTCTAGCGGCGTAGGACTGATTCTGCGCACCGGATCGTAGCTGCGACGAAAAAGAAGGTTTCTGATTGATGACGATCACGCGATCTGAGAATGTGACAGGTAGTAGCGGGGATGGGTGATGGCAGCGAGGATGTGGGCGAATTGGCCATCAAAGCACAGGCCCAAATCGATGCGGCCAAGATCGCAATGCCAACAGTGCTCAGCAGTGCCGAAGGCAACGCCAATCGAGCACAAGCCTCAACAAATGATCATGTAAATGAAAGCCGAGCCTGTGGTCTGAGTGAGAGCGCGATGTGGAAGAGAGGGGAGAGACAGCTTATTCCTGGAGAGCTGAGGCCGGGGATGCAGGTGTTACTGGGTTTTGCGTCGCCTTACTGGATTGCTGTTGGTTAACCCTGCATGTAATATGCATATCGCATGCATCTGAGGTAGTAGAGAGGGCGCGTGGCTCTCTAGCAAAGGCCAGGACATACAGTTGCACGCATGCACGTTGCTACACTCGCATGCGGAGTTGATGGCTATCCAGATCGGGGCGCCCAGGGGCTGTCAGGCAGCTTTTGGACTCATCGCAGCTCATCGGGACAGTAATAAGGCAATACAGGTACTATGTGCCTCTCAAAGTTCAGGTGCGGGAGACCACGAGGCTGTGTTACAAGGGATGGAATGAGACAATTGCTCTCTTGGGGGATTAAACCGCTCAGCCGCATATCTCGCTTACTCAGATGGCTTCAATTCCAGTAACAGGATTGGATATCAGCATTAGCCTCTGCAAATAGTTTCTCTTGGTTTCGTAACGCACATGGTTCTTGGAGTATTTTTCGGCATAAAGGAACACTTCATTGTTCAACGAGAAAGTGTCCTTGTCCGGTAATATCCGATTGGCATGCAGCAACGAGTGTGGTATCGCTGGATAGGTCTTACTCTCTTTGTTGAACAAGACGGACGGTTCATTTCGATTCGCGTCCACATGAGTCTCCCAGTTAATGGAAACAGTAATTCTGCCAACATGTCATTAGCAGAGGAATTCAAGCCGCTCTATGCCTACCTATGTACTTACCTTCCCATCAATTTCCACCAGGCACTCCTCCAAGTCAATACTACATTACCCTGGACGTTGGATGCTCCTAGTATATCGCTGCTGTTGGCTTAGAAGAACTGGTAAACTGTTGGTGATGTCTTTTCTCCTGGATGTGATTGCCGTCCATTGTTTAGTAGTCTGATGAGAGTATGGCATCGTTAAATGCCAGCACGAATATCGCCATCTGAGAGCATATATGCGTGTCTTTGATGATGGTTGTTCGTCACGAATCCCACCATGAGAAGATGAAAATAACATAAATGGAAAAGATTTGCTTGAGAAGGAAAATATTATCGCGATGCGATGACTAATGCACTGAATACAAGGGCAGGAAGGAGGATGGCCGCTTCATTCCATGAGGAAGGAGGGTGACGAAGTCCGAGTACCTTAATGCAACCATATTCATAACCTGCAACTCTTAATGCTGCATCTACACGTGCAATCTCGAACCAAATATTTAACACATCGACCGGTTCGTCTGATTACATACTCTTGATCCCCATCATTCACCCGGATCAAGAATTGGTGCAGGAGAATCGGCTCGTGAAATTTTTATGGTACTTCTCCAAAGATATCCCAACATTTCTCGCTCGTCTCCGAAAAGGCAACAAGGAATATACAATAAATTCAGCTATACAGGTATGTGGGTAATTCAGGAGCTCACGGTGTTCAAAGCAAGTTCTCAAGGGAATACTAACTGACGATGCGATAAAGGGGCTGTGGCCATTTGAACTTCCCGAGAACATCCACTTGCGCGGCCATGTTGGTTACCCTATCCATTCACTATAAACTTCGACTCACAGTTGATGGATAGCAATGGATCAGATTGCTCTTCATTGATGGGATATTATTTGAACTTCCAAACGGAAGACTGTGCAACTCTTTTCATCTAAGCCTCTACTCGGCCCCCCGTATCTTTCTCGTTAGCACCCAACGCACACGCCTATTTCTACGTCAGTCTGCCGCAGGGATCACCTCGTGAACAGTGAAGATTTCCGGTGTTGGGCCAAGGAATTCGAAGTCTTCCGACCACGCCTCTGACCTTCTATTCTTCCGCTCTGAGCTACCGCGGGAAGCCCCCAGCAGAATAGCCGAGACATTCCACGTTTGGTACAACGTTTATCTTATCAACGGTTAAGGAGATTGACGTTATCCAAGCTTCCCGTGTCTTAGATTGCAATAGTAATAGTCATTCTGGGATGTGCTCATCTCAGTTTGATGGACAACGGCCGTTCCACCCCTGGATTTGCCGCGCATGCAACAACTTTTATCGACCAACAATGCCACCTTGTGAAGCGTCAACTAATAACAGTACTCACTTTATGTTAATACATCAGCGTGAGCATGGGGACGAATCCCGTCTACTTCTGTGAGAGCATTTGACATCAAATTTGCATATTCAATACCGGTTGAAGCCAATTGCGACCTTTCTGCTGCCCCATAGAGACACGTTCATAAGAGCATGCCTCCGCGACAGGTACAGTCCCATTCAGATTGGGGATGTGAGAGCATTCGCATCGATACAACACATGCGCAACCGTATATCCATCAGTTCAGGAAGTCCTGTCAAGGCTCCAAGATACTAATGTGTTGGCAGCTCACAGTGGTCCAATAAACGAGCTTTGGTGAGGCTTTGCGCTAGTCCAGCATTATGTCGTCGCCTGTCACACAAGACATGCAGTATCACACGCAAAGCCTCCCTTGCCTCGACTCTGCTGGCGTCAAATGGCGACCATATCCAATCAATGGCTTTTCTGGAGCGACTAAGCCTGAGACAGTTGCCATCTAAATTGCATATGAAGTCTGAGGTCGAGATGATAACTGATATATCTTACTGTCCTCGCAATGGTAACTCTTTCTACTCAGAAGCTTGCAGGCGGGCTGCATGAGCACGGATCACACTTTTCTTTTCGTCTTTAGTGTTGATTAACACTGCCTTTTCCGGTGAGCATTCGTTTGACTGAGCATCCGTGCGCGCCACGTTGGTAGCGAGGCGGATAGTGTTGGTTCGTCATTGTCCTGAGAGCTAATTAACCTCGCGAATTAGAGATCACCGGGACTCTGGAGGTTGTGATATGTGTGCGCTCTGCTAAATTGTTATTAGCAGGGGAGCGGGGAAATGCGGATATCAGTACTCATACGTACGAAATTAGATGCTTGTGCAGCTGAGATTCTTTCCGTCCCGCCCCCAATGCGATCTGTCACGAAGTGGTTGAATTTTTTCTTCTTCTTCCGTCATGCAAGCTGTCGGAACCATGACAGACACAGCAACGCATTTTTCTTTTCTTTTTCCTGCGAAGGCATCCCGCATACCGCTCTATCACAACGCCACAGCTCACATTTCATTTTCTTTCAGTGGCGTCAATCTTTAAACGATGGGGCAGCTTGTGAAAAGTACGCTCACCACTACCCCGGACGAAAGGGATATTTGTCCGTCAAATGCCGAATTTTCTGTGGGTTAGCTGGAAAGGATCATACAAGAGGACCCTCAACTAATGCTATTATGGAGAAATTTTGTTACGGTGTTGTTGAGCATGTCTGGAGCGACAATCGACTCGCATGACGGTGTGATGCAGAGTCAGATTCTTCTCCGCCCACAATCTCATGGCCTGCATCCACCATGCCCAGCGCAGCTGTGCCTTGACCAGGGGCTCGCGTGCGGAAGTGATGACCACTGGAGGGCATGGGTCATGGCTTTGGACTGAGTGAGTTGAATGGAGACAAGAACGCCTCCACAGACCGTCTCCGCTGCACACAAGCTCGGCAGCTCTGGTCGGCCGTTCGCATCGGCCGCAACGATGTCCAAGCTACAGGCATATCAGACCTACAGGCAGTGCTTTAGATCAACAAAGATCGGGCGCTCCAGCAACTGCCAGCCAATTAAACTGTAATGAGAGAGAGCATCGGGCCCTGCTCGCTCATCTGAGTAGTGGAGTGGACGAGCAACGATTGGCCCTACGATATCTGATCGAGCATCACAAGGAGCTGCAGGCTGCAAGGGCGATGCAGCGTTGCATTAAAGGGAGAAGGATGACACAAGGTAAACAAGAGCATCGCATACACTTGCCCTGGTTGTCGGTGAAAGACAAACTTGAATCAAGATGCTGCAAATCATCACGTACTCTCTACGGGGATACAGCATGATTCTCATGCAAGTAGCCGATTATCTGCCCGAATTGATGGCTGATTCAAATAGAAGGGGAAGGGAAGAGGCTTGCTCTCATTGCGCCTAAACGCATATACAAACGGGCACAGAGCGATGCTAGTGTCGACGTACGGGCGCGGTGACGAGCTAATACGAGTGAGGCTGAACGGACCCTGTCAGACAATCTCCACAGTGGCTAGGAGAACGATCGATGTCATTTACTACTGTCCATCACGTCTTGATCAATCAAAGGAGATCAACCTTATTGCAAACAGACAGGCTCCGACAGAGGCCAGTGTCACGACATATACGGCATGGCTAGCTCACTCACCCTGTTCAACTTGAGCTGGATCATGGTTGGCTTGGCAAATACACGGCCCGCCTTGTCGCACTGCGGCCATGGCTCTTCCTTGGTGGCTCAAAGCTTTTCACACCTGCGCTAAGGCGAACATATCCTTGTTAGTCGCCATTGCAGGGCCTCTTACAAGCCAGGTACGGAGTATTTTGCTCTTGGTTTAACCGGATCTGGTTCCCAGATCCCGACGACTCCTGGCCTCCCATGAGTGTTTGCCCCAGCTTTCATATGTTTCCATGGAGCACGCTAGGATTGGCCGCTCAAAGCCGTCTGGACGATCAGAAAGTTAGACAGCCACCTTGCAGAGTATGCCGCCCTTCGCTAGGAAATAAGCTGGCTGGTACCTCGTCTATCATGTGAGAATAAACGTTACCGGACGAGCGTGGGCGCCGTAACGTGGCGGAGAGAGCATGAGAAAGCATCAAACCAGCCTGGGATACCACCCCTGTGTGTCTCAGTGTTCCCACAGCTGGTGGCTGGCTGATCGATATCTTGGACGTTTTGAGTAGCGAAGAGCAAGCACATCGGCCCGGGATGACCTGAATCAACAAGAAGAGCGTACAATGATTTGACTGAGTGGGAAGCTGCCGCCAATCATGATTGCAACTGGCCATATCGCCTCATCAGAGACACGCATACGCAGTGTAAGGGCCGGCAAAAAGAAGAGTCAAACGCAAGGAGCAACTCTGTAACTGTGCGCTGAGACTCTCCCTCGGAAGTGCGTTGGCTTTATGCGGAACCCTTGCAAAGGGAGCCGCTTTTACTCGGCATGGGAGGTGTTGAAGGCGGTACTACGCCTCTCTAATTTTCTAGGTTCTTTCACTCGTTTCTTTTTCTTCCTTGTTCCTCTGGTTGGACAAGGCAAACTTCCCTCCTTTTCTCTCTTCTAGACGCTATACCCCGTTCCCATCATGATCGACAAAAACGTGTGAAATGGCGTTGGTTAGCCGCGATTAGTTCGAGAAGGTCTTATCCCACACGTGTCGGAAGCCTTCCTGGAACCCAGAGACACAACCGCCCTGAACTTGTGCCCAGCAACCCTTCTTCTTATTTATGACTTACTCCTCCACCGTCCACGAGGTTTCGATGTCGCCCTTGAGTCGGTAGCCCTCGACATCAAGTACTTAATCCGTTGGCTTCCCTTTTGACACAGGCTTTCGTGTTGGACGGCCGTCCATTCTTTTGCCCTTAACATCAATTACACTTTTGACTCTTCAAGCTTTTCATTTTTCCTAGTATTTATCGATTTTTTGTTTCATATTCCTGTTATTTATGTCTCTACTATAATCACTTCAACACACAAAGCTTATAGCAATGGGCTCTGAGTTTGGCATTGCCGAGGATACCAAGCCTGAGCTTCGGCTCAATGCGGTGGGTATCTTCTACATTTGCTTCGCGTCAATATGGACCGTTATCCTCCTTTGTGGCATGACTTTCCTCTGGGTTCGTCGCGATATGCCCATCCTACGGATCAGAGGCCTACCAATATCTTTTGCAGCAATAAGTTTCATGCATCTCTACTGGCTTGCTGTGCAGCTCGGCTACTGGTATGGTCCGTTGATGCCTGAAGTTGCTGAGTTTTGGATCATGGGCATCTGGTTTCCTTTTGGAATCGCCCTGTTCCACGCCTCCAATAGCAGGTTTCTCTATGTCGCCGATGCCCAGAGGAAGTTCATCAGGTCCGAAACTCCATCTATAGTTATTGATCGGAGGAGTTTGCTGGGCCGATGGCGATCGATCGATTATAACCGCCGGACTCTGATTACAGTGTTTATCGGCATGGGTCTTCAGGTGAGTTGGCATTTATTCGGATCTCTACATTTTGAGGGGTGTNNNTCGGCTGACTTTCCCTTTCTCCTCCTGACAGTTATCACCTTCCTCATCTCCCGCAAGTTTCACGACTCGTTTGGTATTGCTGGCACTGAAGTCCATGGCAATTACATGCAGCGAAAAGTTGCTCAAGGTCGTGGTTGGGAATGGTTAGTTTTATACAATTGTCACTGCGTTTGTATCCATCAGTTAACAATCTCTNNNTGGCCCTCAATCTTCTGGCAAATGTTCTGGGCATGGATCTTTGCGCCGTATATTCTCTTCCGTGCGCGCAACCTTCGCGACACTCAAGGATGGAGGTTCCAGACTATCGCCTGCTGTCTCTCCAAGNNNGTTGCCTTGCAGCACATTGTCTACTTGTTGCTAACGTGCCAAAGCCTTCACTCTGCACCAATGTGGCTTATTGCCCTGTATGTTCCCGGAATGCAGCCCGTCAACAACTACTTTATTCCTCCGCAATGGNNNGCTGCAGTTCTTAGCAAACAAGTCTTGATGTATCTAACTCTGACAACGCAGATTGCTGTTTCCATCATGCTGCTCGAAATCTTTACCGTCTTTGTACCCATTATCGAAGTATGGAAGCACAACGCCCTAACTCAAGAAACTCTCAACTCTATTGCACGCTGGGAGTCGCGAAAGAAGGGCTTCTCTGGTGGAGACAAGTCCATCAACTCAGATTCGACTAGGTCTTCGTGGGGGGGACGAATGGGAAGAGCGTCTTCTGTTCACACCAATAGCTCCGGCGGAAGCATCCTGACCATGGAGGCCCTTGAACACACACTTTCTAAAAACCCCGAGCCGTTGCAGCAATTCTCTGCTCTCCGAGATTTCTCCGGAGAGAACATTGCTTTCCTTACGAGCGTCAAGGAGTGGAAGACTCTCTATTTCTCCGCCGTCAAAGAATTGGAGAAGGATGACGGCGCTGTGAAGGAGTTGCCTCGCGAGTGCTTTGAGAGCGCCCTCAAGATCTACGTCGACTTTATCAGTGCGACTCATGCCGAGTTCCAGATCAACCTCTCTTCTACAGACTTCAAGAGCCTTCAGGTCGTCTTTGAGCACGCGGCGAACGTTATCTGTGGCAGTGAACGCAGCAATCCCGACCCTTGCACACCCTTTGACGACATCCCCCACCGGACTGACTCTGAGAGCACTCTTAACATTGTCCGCTACTGGGGTGAAGTTCCCGCTGAGTTCAATGAGCATGTGTTTGATGATGCGGAGATGAGCATCAAGTATCTGGTCTTGACAAATACGTGGCCCAAGTTTATCAAGGAGAGACGCTCTTTTGACATGGCCAGCACTGTCGAGACTGGCAATAACTAAACAAATTCAAAAAAAAAAAAAGGTCAATCTTCGTTCTGAGATCATATATCCTATTCTTTTAGGTGAAAATAATTATTATTGTAGGACAGGTATATGGGCTGGGAATGGTTTTTTTTTACGATATGCAAGCACTTTTGTTGTATCTCATTACACGATCTCCTCATGACGGGCGCTGTAGCTGTGATTTCTTTTTTCTTGACGGACTGCGGGTATGACTTAGAGGGGCTAATCTGTGAATTTGATGATGGAGCTACGAATTCCCCTAAAATTAAGAATAATATTTGTGGATTTACGGATGATGTAGTTTCCGAATTACCGCTGCCGCTATTCAAGGCCGATTCAGAGCTGAATGTCCGATGATCTTGACTGTTTGGAGACTAGAATTTCCGTTCTGCAGATAGGCGCAGGGACAAGCATCTCACCATTTCGCTTGTCGCATTTGAGTGGAGATGGAGATCTGCCTATACGAACTATGCCCTGAGGACGACTCCGTATATGGGCATGGGTTGATTGGATGCTCGTATATCTGGTGCGCCTGACCAGGTAGGTAGCTAGTCATGTATGTAATAGGAACATCGATTTCGCCGATCAAAGAGGGAAAATCTCTCGATATGTGATGAATCGGCGCATCGTAGAGATCGTAGATGTGCCTGCGATCGAAGATTACGAGATTGATCGCTTGTGGTGTTTTGTTTGATGGTGGTAGCGAGATGGAGTTTGATCATTGCCTACATTGGCCTTGTGTGCAAACAAGATGGCCTATAAAGCTGCTGTGAATATCTATGCGCTTGCTATCGCCCCCTCCCCCTGCCTGTTTTTTTGGGTTCATTTTTAAAAGAGAGGATGTAGAAGTGGCCGCCATTCAGTGCGATATGTGTTCCTATTCTGGGTGTGTGTACTCCGTATACTTATTCGTTTTGCGGTCCCGCATACTGCCCACCACTTGGTCGGGATGTCGGACTTAAATACCGGCTTTGTTCAGATAGGAGCAGTGGCTCGGTAAATTGGCGATCACGTCGCTATAGGAAAATTATTAAGGCTAAGGAAGCACGTCTAGCAGACCTCGGTGCAAGTCCAATACACGCGCATGTCCAATTCAAGAATGATGCTGTCGAGATACACGAAGAAGAAACACGACGAGGAATTGATCTTCTGACCGAAATATCGTCCATTATTGGAACATTGCGAGACTTGTTTCAAGGTCTTCCGACTTAGCCGGCGGTGACACTCTGTGATGCAACACACCGTTGCTACCGGCTATCTTCTCCGATGCCCTACCCTCCATAAAGTTAAAGTTGTCGTTTGGGTTCGTGCAGACAATGTAAAGCTTGGGCTCAATCGCGTTAAAAGGAGAGCTCACCTAGCTGGATGGTGGCATCCTGACGACGAGTAAAAGGTACAAGTATGGCAGGGAGATTTGGCTGCAGAGAGTTTTCAGCTTGAATAAAGATCAGTGGCCCCGCCTTTGCGGAAAATCCAGCAGCGATGCAAAAGTCGACGCCATCATCTACAATGGAGCTGCTGTGAACTGGGTATGCCAGTTATAGTGATCTGCACAAGACTAACAGTGATTCCGCGGTACAACTACTCAAAATTGCCATTGAATCTACGGCGTTTCCCAAGTATGTTTACATCTCTGGGGGGACTGAAGAAGAGAGCATCTGAAACGCGGGAAGAGTTTGTAGCTAAGTTCCTGAGTTGGGCTGAATATTTCCAAATAAAATTTGTTGCCGAGAGCGTAATCCGTGAAATTGCTTCATGATTGCTGGCAGTTTAGAACCACATATCGGTAGTTAAACCAGGCCTTGTCATCGGAACAGCAGCTTCAGGAGGCGCCAATACTGATGATGTCTTTTGGAGGGCAGTGGCAACAGTTCATCCCGAGTGAGGGTGACTTTACTTGGGCGAAGTTGACGCTGTTGCTTGTCAGGTAGTCAAACACGTCGTTGACAGAAACGGAGTCGCTCCTTTTGTCGATATAGTAGCTGGGACTAACCTCGACAAATGTTGGGAAATAGTGAATGACGAGGTTAAGGGCCTGCTCTAGAGTCCCATGGATGGAATGGGCCGGAGTTGTAGGGCACACATAACGCAAGTGGGCCGTGGTCAGCTCATCTAATGTGGGCCATGCAAGACTATAGAAAATGCTCTATAGAGACTTCATTGAGTCCCAAAGACTCTGACACCTTGTATGTTGCGGTGAAAATAGGCATCTATATAATTACCTATTAATAATCTATGTTTGAGGGAAAAGTCCTAACGGACTTTATTTTAACAATTAGGTTGCTAACGTTCAATGACACCTTCCCAAAGTTGCGAGCTGCTGACTTGACTATGCTGATTCAAATGCGAGGTAAATCCGACATGCAAAATCAGGCAGACATTTCCGAGTATCAGACCGCTCTTTACAGCTGAACCTGTTAGGCAGCAAAGAGTTATTGGCACTTGCGGCCGTTCCTTATATTGTCTGAAGAATTTCACACAGCTTGATATACTAGTTACTTTGCTAGGACTAAGGGTAGTTATTTGGTAAGACTTTGACAATGAAAAGCATAATGAAATTCACTGTAAAACTCGAGATTGAATGTAATAAGCAGCGGGTACCCCAGCCGAACCCTGTTTAATAAGCGGATCTTAAAGCATGTTGTTATAAAAAATGCTATAACTTGAATCACTATTATGTTCACCCTTTTCAACTACATGTACGTAATCTGCCCGATGGTGACATTATAGTCCATAATCGCCTTACATGCATGCTGTGCGGGCTCCGGGCTAATTAGTCTAGCCGTTAGGCCTATATTAAGGCCTAAGTAAGCTAGTCAAAATAAGGCAAGCAGCGTTGCAATAATCCGCATACCAGCTCTCCTCAGCAAAGGAAGGGACGGCAATTAGACATATCACATTGGAAACTGAAAACAGCGGGCGCCAGGGTTGTACTGCAGAATTACCCGACGTATAATGATTCCGAATTGGAATACTTTGTAAGATTGAGTTATTCATATAAATGAAGTTTCCGGGCGCAACCCCACAAAAGTCAAGGACATTGAGACTTTGACATTTGGGAACTCCTTAACCAAAAGTCTCATAAGCTTAATGCTCAACCTCCTCGGCAAGAGGCAAACAAGACTTGCTAAAAGGCACACTGCCAAACTTGTCGTATTCCGTTGGTGTATTGAGCTATGTTTCAAAAGCCACCTAGCTTTCGGAATGAAAATTTAGAATATGTATATACCGGCTGATCGGCAGATCGGCAGATAGAAATAGGCAACTCAAAAACCACTGCATAATGAAATCCCTACTCCTAGGGCCCAATCTGGCAGCTAGCTATTGCTTTCGCTCTGGAAACGACTGGTAAGCCGCATTAGTGGTCTCATTGACCGCATATTCCAGGATGCTCGTATGAGGCGAGTCAGCCCAAAGTCCGAGGCTATAGCTCACTGACTTTGCGAGAAACTCACGATTGCCTCTACCGATGCCGCTGTTGCCACCAACATAGCAAAAACCAAGTACCAAGAGTAACTAAACACGGCTCGGCTTTCCACTATTGCTTGTCATGCTTATTCAATTTCAGGTTCCTATGCATCGAGGGTCAGCGGTTAGCGGCAGGGGGTTACTTTACAAGGGCGCAGCCTCAGAAGTAGATGGGGGCTGGAGAGCAAGAGCTTTAGTATAAAGACCGCGTGAAGAGACACTATTTCACAACTATCAAGACACCTCTTCCTATCGTCCAAACATCAAGAGCGCCTTTTGGATACTCCAAAGATGCGTTTGGCCGCCCTCGCCCTCGCCCTGCTAGACTTGGCTCTGCAGGCTCGAGCTCAGCAAGTCTTTGCTCATGTCATTGTACGCATTGAACTCTTCTAACACGCTACTTTCCATTGCTAACTGGCCCAGGTTGGAAATACGTATGCATACACTCAGGCTGATTGGGCTTCGGACATTAGGGCCGCAGCCGCCGCAGGAATCGACGGCTTTGCTTTGGATATCGGATTCCAAGATACTGTCTCTGGAACAAAGCCGGTCATTGGGGCGCTGAACAATGCGTACAATGCCGCCGATGCCGCAGGCTTCAAGCTCTTCATCTCCTTTGACTATTTAGCTCAGGGCCCTTGGGACGCTGCCGACGTCGTCAATGTCCTCAACACATACAACTCGCACCCCAGCGCTTTCAAGTGGCAAAACACTGGCAAGCCTGTGGCCTCCACCTTCGAGGGTCCGGGCAATGCAGGTGACTGGGTCGGCATTAAGCAGCAGACAAATGTTTTCTTCATCCCTGATTACTCAAGTCAAGGACCCCAAGGAGCTGCCTCCCTCCCGGCCGTGGATGGACTCTTCTCGTAAGTAATCCTTGAGAGCGGAGAAGCGAGAAGAATGCATTCTAATCATGCTTCACAGCTTTGCTGCTTGGCCCAACGGCCCCAATGACATTACAATCGATGCGGATCAACAATACGTCCAGGCTCTTAACGGTAGACCTTACATGTCAGTATTCTCACATCTAGTTGATGTCTTCTATGAGCTCACAAGTATGTAGGATGCCTGTCTCGCCATGGTTTTACACGAATCTTCCTGCCTTCAACAAGAACTGGCTATGGAGGGGTGATGACTTGTGGCACCAGCGATGGCAACAGGTCTTGCAAATCAACCCTGCTTTGGTCGAAATCCTGACCTGGAACGACTACGGCGAGAGTCACTACGTCGGCCCATTGCCTCCCGCGGCTATCCAGAACCAGTCGCTGCCCGAAGGCTCTTGGTACGTTGAGAACATTCCTCACAACGCATGGTTGAACGACTTGCCCTATTATATTGCCCAATATAAGAAGCAAGCTCTGCCCAACGAGAACCACGTTACCATCTGGTACCGCCTCAACCCTGGAACCGCTTGCTCTGCCGATGGAACCCCTTGCAACACCGTCACTCAAGGCCAGACTCAATTCGCACCTCAACAGTGTGACCTTGACGCCATCTACTTCACTGCCTTTGTGCCGTCGTCTGCTACCGCTACCGTCCACGTCACCATTGGTAACAACGCGCCCGTCACCGTTACCGCCCCTGCTCCTGGCATCTTCCACTCTAGCGTTCCGTTCAACGGCCAGACCGGCACCGTTGTGATCTCGGTAACTGCATCGGGAATTAACCAGATTGGACCGGTTACATGCCCAGCCATCACAACTGCCTGCAACAATGGCAACGTGAACTGGAACGCGTGGGTCGGTGGTTCTTAAATACATGTATATAAGAATTGCAAAAGAGTCCGCCTCCCAACGTCGCTCTTGAATAACAAATTGTTCTTTTGAGGAGCTCCTGGAGTACTTTAGCTTTAGATCTTCTATAGGACAATCTGAAATTGTATATAAAACCTTCTAAATGCTATGTTGTCTAACGTTGCAGTTACGTGCTCCTTGAATGGTAAGTTGTGGAAGGTAGCCAATTGGCAAGGCTTTCAATACATACGTCGGTACCCGATAGCCTCAAAGCCTGATGGTACCCAACCCATGCCCTTCATCCGTCCAACAGTACTAATGAGGACTTCTTTCATCGACACTCGTGAAGATTATTTTGAAAGTTTTACCAAAGAAGCATGAAGTGAATTGCCATGTCTATACGAACAATCCCGACGTATCATTCAGCTCCAAATTTCTCCATCCCACCACCCGATGCTAACGGGCCACTACAGCTCGGAACGCTCCTTGCTGACCCAAGCGACCCTGTTCCGCTGAATCCTATCGATCGGATCCCAGTCCAAGACGATGAAATATTTCGATCTCATCTTGTCGGGTTTCGAACAACAACGAAACGTCAAAGTAACGGAGAACTGGGTATCTTCGCGAAGCTGCTGGGACTAGATGGGGTCGGCGGCAAGCTCAGCGTCAGCGGAGCCCGGTCTAAAGAAGAGCTCCTCTCCGTAGCCCGTCTCGACACCGAATTCTTCAACCCTTCTCTCGAATACATCAAGCTCGCGATCGAGGCTCCTGCCGTACGGGCCTTTCGTAAGGCCTCCCGCGATCGACTGGCGCTGTTTCTGGTCACCGGCATCAAGATAGCCCGTGGAGCATCGGCATCGGTGCTGCGGGGGCGAGCTTTCGGCGGAGGAGTGGAGGCTGGGATGCCGGACTTGGCCACTGGCGTCGGCGAGCTCGGGGCCTCGGCTCGAGTTGAAAGGAACGTAGAGAGTGAAGTGGGTTTCGAAGATGCGTCAGATTTTGTGTTAGCCTATCGGGTATCGCGGGTGAAGAAGAACAAGGACGAAGTAAAAGCGCAGGTGTATACCCGAGGCGCTACAATGGTTGCCGATGATGTGCAGGAAGTGGTCGATAGGGATGATGGAGAGCTGGAGGTTATCCATGACTTTGCCTCAGAAATCATGGATACAGACGAAATATTGCTTGACGAGACAGGCATGGCGGACCATGAACCTTGCAGATGGGTATTGCACCAAATGTAGGGGTGGCCCATCCCCTTCGAGCAAGGATGACGAAGGTAGAACCTCGTCTATAAGAACACCGGCAGATGGAGATTTGATGTTTAAATTACGGTATCCTTTCTGATTATATAATTTATGATGTTTATTTGTGTATCTAAAACTCCTTAACGCCTCAGGACCTCCAAAATCTGGTGCTGAATTAACTCGCTTGACCTGTCCCCAACCCACAAATTCCAAGGTGCAACGTATTTATATCCATTGTCTGACTGACTGCTAAGGAGCGCAAATATTAATCGCATCCCATCGCAGGAATAAAGACGTTTCAGCTGGTCCTCATTTAGCAAACTGTCCCGTGAGATAATCGCGAGTGCATCAGCCGCAATCGCCGCGGCCACTGCCGTTGCGAAAGACGTCCCAGACTTGAATACTTCTTTGCCTTTCCAACTAAGGGGGATAGCGGTCCCCAAAGTCATGAAGTTGTCATCATTGTCTAATGCTCTTGGTGATATCCCTCCATCCTTCCCCTTGCCGTTAGAGGCATGGATGCATAGCACGTTACGATTTCTGCCCGGGTGTGCCCGCGGCTTGTTGTTGCCATCGTTTCCCGCTGCTGCCAGTACAATTTTACCCGCTGCTATAGCTTTATTGATGGCGGCATCAAGCTCTAGATCTAGGAGATCAAGGCCAAGAGATAGCGAAATGATGTCAACGTCTTGCGTTAGTGCCCACTGTATGGCCTGNCAGTGCATCAGATAACCNNNAATGAAGTATGATAANNNTCCAAAGCTTACCTTGGAAATCAAGTTTGTATCCTCTTGGGGCATCACTCTTTTGACAGCAACTTTAGCAACACAGAGTATGGCTTCAGGTGCGAGTGTTAGGACGAGCTCCGCTATATGGGTCCCATGGCCGATCTCATCATTGAGATCCTCAGAATCTCCTTTGAAGCTCTTCATTTCTCCTAAGTTTCCCATTAGTTTAGCTGCTTTCAAGCTTGGGTGCGTTATGTCGATCCCAGTATCGATTATGCAAACTTTGATCCGTTTATGGCTTGTATAGACTTTAGGAACGTATGCTTCAATGAAAGAAGTCATGTTCTCCAAAAAGGTTTTGGTCGAGGATATGGCCCTAATTTTTCTGTTAGCTTTATTTGCGCCCTTCGAACTTAGGAAGCCTCCNNNCCTAGAGTCTGCTAAGGATGTGTCGGGTTCCAGATCATCAAAGATCCGGACGAAGCGGGAGGGCACAGGAGGAAAAGTGGTAGTGGTGTTAAGTAGGCTGGATATAGCCACCCTTCTAAATTCCGAAGTAGAATCATCTGTTGAGATGCGAGCACGTTTCGGTATCTGCTTGCATTCCTGCCCTGCACCGATTGCTGCTTCCTCTGGTTGAATGCATGACCTTTGTCTGTTCCAATGTCCCCCTGAATCCTTAAAATTAGGAGCTGACACATCCTCACAAACCCCTACGTGAGAAGCATCTATTTTTTGATCGCGGAATTTTGTTATCCGGACGGGCATTAACTCAGCCGTAGACTTAATGCTCGAATCCAGGTCCATGGGGGGCAAGAANACGCTACGGCGTCGTTTCCTGCTTCGTTTGCGATAGTGCGCAAGGTCCTTCTCTAGGTTTGCAACTATCGAATTGTATATGACCTCCGCCGGTCTCGTTGTACTTTCTTCTGATGTTAACTCGGATTCAGAACGGTGCAGCTCGAGGCATCCTTCAATCGCCTTGAGATAGTCGTCACATGCATAAAGCATTTCATCATCAAGGACTTTGGATAAAGTCAGCCAGAGGTTAGGCCGCCCAAGTCTATCACACTCTGTCGCAGTAATCCGCCTACCCAGCTCCATTTCCACGAGAAGTTTACCTAGGGCAAGGAAGGCGGAATCTTTCATTATGTTACTCAGGTCATTCTCATCCTTCTCAGATGAAATACGTTGTGGATCGCAACGAATGTAAGGTGGTGTCTCGAACTCGAGGGAGCTTGAGGGTCCGGTTGCCGATAATAGGAGTGAGATAGTATCCGCAGACCAACCGCTATGTGTCCAAGGACAGTCGAAAAGGTAAAAGAAGCACCAGCCCAGATTCAAAGACAGTTCCCTCTTTTCCTGAATAGTGAAGCTTTTGGCAGAGAGCGAGCATGATCGGATTGGAGAAAAGTGCTTTTTTCAATCAGTTCCTCTAATGTTTTCACTTGTACCATGGCCCGCCTTTGAGCACGCTTCTGTTCCCTTGGCTGCTTGTACAGCGTTCCTTCGAGTAAGAGAAGGTTTAAAACCTCGTTGTAACACTGTGCAACAGTAATATCCTCACAGAGACTTTGTAGAGGTCTGAGTTTTACTTTATTATGCTCGTCTCCAGGCAACCCTCTGATTCCCATTAGATCAGTGATTTCTGATAAAAACGGTCCAATGAAGACTTGACATACCCATTAGATAGGCATTCGATCTCTTGCCATCCTGTAAGATCTCCGCAAGAGGAAAGGAGTAAGGAAATTAGCGACTTGTCTTCAGCCTGCCAGCTCTGGCCGGCTCCTTGTAGAAGCATATGATGTTCAGATCGTCTCTTACAACAAGCCATATGCCGCTCCAAACTCATAAGAAATGCATCTATTAATGTCCTCTTGTTTCCGTAAAGAGTTGCAGAGCTCAATTCGAGGTTCTCGGCTGCTGGTGTGACATCATGTAGTTGAGTCCTCAATATGGATTCTATGCGTTTGTTGAATGATGTGAGTGCTGAAACAATCGATTTCGCATCACTCAATGACATTGTTCCCGGCAAAGTTGAATCGGCCTTAGTTCGCTCTTCCCTACTAAGCACTTGCAGGCCAAGAAGTTTTTGAATATATTGGAGGGACGCAGAAGGGGACTCGTTGGACAAAATTTGCTGTAGAATTGGGTAAATCTTTTCGAAAAGCTCGATTGCTTCCTTTTTAATGCGGTTGATTATTTCAAGGTCGACTTCTAAGTCGGGTTGTACTGAGATAATAAGCTGCAGGAGCTCATATTGAAGAAATTGATATGGGGTTACCACATGCGGCGGAGATTCGCCAATGCCTGTCTCTCCCTGCTGAGCTGCTTTATAAAGATAAGGCTGGATCGCTTGGAGTGCTTTCCATTCTTCCAAATCAATAAGACGCATTTGCGTTCCGATGAGAGTGATAGGATATGCAAGTGTTGATGTTTCGGTCTTAGTAAAAAGAATGAAAATAAGAAGAGATAAAAAGATGACAGCCCGACAGCTTCGCAAAGCTGTGACGGAACGATCCTGTCGACAGGCGGCGTCACCAGGATTCACTACGAGAGAAAGAAAGAAATATCAGCTAAAATCAGTTCAAATCCAAGTTTATTAGCCAAGTAATATCTGTAGAACTTGAGCTTGGTAGATGGCGCGTGTAGAGAGCGATCTTGAGGTGGTGCGCTATAAATTACTGGTGAGTTTTCATTTCCGGCTTCATTGGTCGAGTTACATTGGGTCGGTGACTCCCAACGCACGTGATTATGTACGTATTTCGGAGATCTGATACTGGACCTCAAGATCCTTCAATCATTTAAAGCATGAGATCTTATTCCACTCAGAGGATAGTCTCGACTACCCAACCTGTAGCAAGAAGAGATGGACGGCCCAAACGCCTGGCCCGACATTTATTCGGCTGCCTTGGACTGCGATCTGCTATTTGACAAATGCCTGACACAAATCGCCGAACCAAGGACAATCGGGCTGCTTAACGAATCTGCTGCCGCCGTTGGCCGGCTTGCGAGAGATCATCAGGCCCGATTTCAGGCTTGGGCATCATATTTAGGCGTCTTTGCCGAAGAAGATGTTTGCCTTGATCGCCGCTTGTCTAAAAGCAAGGATGTTCAGACAATGGTAATTAACCTGCTTCACATTATCTTTGTCAATTTGCAATATTGTAAGTCTTTTTTTTTTTTTTTTCAATTGGAAGCTGTAACAGCCATTAAATTGAATCCTAGTTTTGCACATAATCCAAATAAGGACGATAGTGCTCGCAGTATGGCCCCAATAAGGGAAAACGAGTTGCACATTCAACAGCCGGCCCAAAGCATTGACAATCTCGCGGGCGACCTTAGACAAACACAGGAATCTGTTGAAGGATCTATTGATCGTCTGCACCGACTCGGTGTAATCATCCGACAGTCTTCCACCGCCAGCTTGATCTCCAGGGTAAGAGCCTTCTCAGCGAAGAGATCAGATTCGTCTCTAGAAGAAATGTCATTCTTAATGATCAAATTTCTCTACCCTATGGCATCATTGAACCTTCAACGCCTTCTCAGCCGCTCTATTCTGGAGCGCCATTTCAACATACAGTATCGAGGAGAGCACCAACGGCGCTTAGCAGCTCGTCGCACGCGAGTCATAGATGATGGTGATCATAAAGAAGATCAACCCCGCGTCGACAATGGTAGCCAAGAAGTGTTGAAACCGATCACTCGAAAAGATTACGTCAATGAAGCGGCCGATATTGTTCATGATAAATCCGAGAAAGGAACAGATACAATGTTATCAAGGTCGGGAACGAAGCCATCGACTCTTCAGACACAAGAATTTCAACGTAAGCTCAATCAGAAAAAGCCTCTTAAAGCTTTGTCTGTTGTTTCCAAGACATCTTCAGTACCTATAGGCGACATTAATTACCCAAGGCCACCAAAATCTCATGGGGAGCACGGCTGGGCAAAGTGCTATTGGTGCTTTGAATCTTATCCACACGAGGAGTTCCAGGATACGAAATGGTGGAGGTACTTTTGCGAGCACATCTGCGCTTTANNNTATATTTACNNNCGCTGTAAGAGGCGCCATGTTGACCATGACCTTCGACCTTATGTTTGTCTCGTTAATACTTGTTCAGAGTCTCTTGACGCATTCGATAGATTTACCCCATGGATGGAACACATGGAAAAGCATCATTCACCGAATTGGATTGGGACGATCAATTGCAGAGCTATGTGGCGATGCGACATTGAACATGAATCGCCAATACTGTTTGAAGATGAGGATTCGTTAAAAGGCCACATACGGGAGCACCATCAAGAAACATTCACAGATTCTCAAATAGAGCGCATAGCTCGTCGAAGTTCGATTCGTATCCCCGGATCCAAGGATGTTTGCCCCCTTTGTGGCTTTGACTCTAACGCAACCCTTCTTGACGCAGATAAGTCAAACAACTCACAGTATTCCTCGCAGATCAAACGAAAAAGGCGTACACAGACGAAAGTAAATCCAGCGTTCAGGCAAAGCGCAAAAAGGTTCACTTTCATGACGAAGGAGGGAAAAGGGATCGTGGATCAACCAGTTCAAGCGAATCGGAATNNNAGCTGGGAAGTGGCACCNGGCGCTGAGTCGGTTCCATCTCAATTGAAGGATCAACTGCGACGTAAACATTTGTCAAGACACATAGCAACACACCTAAAGGCTCTTTCATTCATGTCCCTAAGCCTCAAGAATTTCCAGGGGCAACTTGAAACTGAAGATAAGACTTTGCTTCGGAAGACAGACTGGGAGATGAAAACGAAAATGACGAACCAAGTGGCCTCGATACAGAGCTTGACGCGATGTCTCTCAATTTCGAGGATACGCCAGCAATTTTAGACTCTGAAATCCCGGCTATGTTTACGTCTCCTCATGATGAACTAAGCCGACTAGAAGATGGCCTAGTCTCTCCAACATTCGGTGGATCTGAATTTCTTCAAAATATATTAAACCAACCAGCTGAACCTCCAGCAAATGCTTCAGCCTCCCCCAAATACGGTGGATCTGAATTTCTTCATAATATATTAAACCAACCAGCAGATGCTCTAGCAGATGCTTCAGCCTCCCCAATGTACGGTGGATCTGGATTTCTGAATGACATATTAAACCGGCCAGCAGATGCTGCAGCCTCTCTACGATTCAATCGATCTCAGTTTGTTCATCACATATTACCCTTACCTCGACCAGCAGCTACTCTAGCCGCCCCAACATTCGATGGATCTCAATTTCTTCACGATATGTCAAATCAACCAGCAGATGCTCCAGAATCTCCAATGTCTACTCGATCTAATTTTCTTGATGATATAATACGTCCAACAGAAGAATCTATCCCCCGCAGCCCTACTGGCACTGATTTCAAGGCATTAGTTGATGCTTTGGTTCTCGAGTATAACGAGAGCGGTTTTATACCAGGGGGGCTTCAGAACGTATATCTTGCCCTTGGGTCTATTCTGTTACTCGAGAGGATATTGAGGAATGTCGAGGTTCCCTTTCCTTAAATTCGGCAGATTTTATTAGCATTGCTGCAACGTCAGGTAGAAGACCAAGGCCATTGTAGTATTATATATATCAACATATTTCTCATATTTCAGATTTTAACTCTTGATATTCGAGTTTTAATAAACTGTTAAAATGGCCATCCATTGTGCCTACGCGGAGATAGTAGCCATCCATCTACCACTAGTAACTCCAGTTGATCTAATAAAATATCCAGTAGCGTCTTACAAAGGCCTTCTAGAGATAATACTAATCATAAAGATCATAAAACTTTTTTAAAGTCGCCGCGTGAGATATGAAAATTCTATAGCCAACCCTTCTATATTGCACACCACGAGCAACATCACGTCTCAGCCGCCGGAGCTGCTATAAAATTTGGATTATACATGGTCATGAAGTCCGGCCAAAGCGCATCCTCAAACTCATACTCCTGCCAAAACACAGCATCCGGATCCGTGAGCGGCTCCCCAGGCGGCTGTGTCTCTGCCATCACCGGCTGCTCCTGCGGAACTCGCGACAGATACCACTGGCGAATCCACCGAAGCTTGAAGCTGAGTCTGCAAAACTGGGTGCCACCGCCATCTAAAAGGCGGCGTCTGCGGCCGGCTTCCTTGGCCCATGTGTCTGCGTCCTCGAAGCGGTCGCTGAGACGCTTCATCACGTCTGCAAATTCGAGCTTTCTGCGCGCCATTGTGGGCTGCCAGTCTATTGATGGTTCTAACAGGAGCAAACGGGAGCTGGTGACAATGGCAAAAGCGAGAAGTCCCGTAACTGAGGTGGGAAGACCGGGCAGTTCGTTGGGATGAAACGAGCAGAGCGTGTCGAAGAAGTCGACGGCGGCTAGAAGGCATTTCCAGAGGGTATCGAAGCGTTGTAGCGGTTCTGGATTTAATGTGCCCATTTCGACGGGCGTAGTAAATTGCGTGGGGATTGCCGCCTCTGCGAGGCGCATGAGAGTGACTTGATAGTAGGCTTTGAAGATGTCTTTCGATTGNNNGTCAGCAACAGGGCAGTTTAGATGGATAGGATTATACGTACTCCTCTCTTTGACGAACTCAGGCTGCATGCTTATCAAGTCATACAGTTCTCGACGAACATTGTTAATGACCATGTCCATAGGCGACAAGTATGCACTCAATCCAACGTCAACCACATCAAAGCCAGGTAGCAAGCCGTAGGCACGGTCAGCCACGCGCTGCATTTTAATCAGTGCAACCAGAAATAGGTCGGACTCTAAGGAAGACTCGGCCAACGATTCACAGCATTGTGAAAGATAGTTGTTCCAAGGAAATTGGGTGCCTCGCTTGAATAGGGCAGATATGCTGTGATTGATCAGCCTACACTCNNNCATCAACGTGAAACCAGGCAAAATGCATTCNNNCAGTGATGTAACGTGGTAAAGCCCTAAAACTGCCCGCTTCTCATCGGCAGAGTGCGGCCTTGGCTTCGACATGCCCTTGTTGAGTGTTGCCCAAGCTTCTCCCAGGAGAGACTTGGGATGCATCTTGGTAGACTCTGGAGACCTGTCTAGCTTGAGATCTAGGGCCATGGCTACAGCCAAGTGCACAAAGTTTGTCGCTTCCGTGTTCATATAGAAGTGAAAATCGCCCCTTACCCTCACATCGTTAGCGCAGTCAGAAGTTGAAGTTCTCCATGTATGAAAGACNNNCCAAGCCAAATGAAGGAGAAGAGCCTGTAAGATTCCCAAATTCCTTTCCTGCTTCACAACCATCCGATCTGCGATATACTGCCGAAACCAGTTCTCAACACCTTGCTGAGTAGCCGACGACTGCGGTGTTACCGCCGCCATGACGGTCCAAAACAGACACCGCGACGAAGCATACAAAGCCCGGGGATCAAGATTCTCCGGGATGATAACAAATGGATAGTTGGGCATAAACTCGCGCCGATATATGTCAAAGTAAGAAAGCACCTCTTCAAAGGTAAAGCTAAAGCCCGGGATCAACTGAAAGGTAGTTGCCGGCTCAGAAGGAATGGTGAGCGGTATCTGCGGCGCTTCACGCGTAATTGGCTGTGGCAACGCAGCATCTTGTAACGGCTTTTGCAGGTGTATTTTGGGTGCATCGCTGATTGTAACCTTACCGGTGTCGTTACTTTCAGGAGTCATGGGTGGTGTTCCGGACGCCTGCATGTGCTGACCCGTCGCAAGCATAGACACCAACCCGTCAATCTTCTTCTCCAACTGGGCCACTCGCCTTTTCACTTTAGTAAAACAAATNNNCACCACGATGGACCTGAGATTCCGACAAACATACGTTGATTTGCCTCGCTTCTTCCGCTGTACCGGCGCCGGCACATGGCACGAAATCTTCATGCGGTTACATCTAAGGCAATCAGGNNNGCTCACTTCGCCCAATTCGACCAATACAAAATCGCCGCAATCACACCTTATGCAACCAGCGTCCCCCTTACCGGCCCCAGACTCGGGCCATCGACACTTCATCTTCAGCCGGGCGCAATTGGCACATGCCCGGGTTTTGGGGGCCTCCGGACCCGTGGGACGATTTCCGGAGCCGCTCTCAGGCGGAGCCCCGATGACTCCGTTGATGGCACCTACATCTACAACGATTGAACGATCAACATCCATGGCTATTCATGCGTCGGAGAATTACTGATGACTTTGTTTCTGGACCATGAATAAAAAATTAACATGGAGCAAATTTACATCGTTCTCTAGAAGCTATAGTGTTGAAGGATTGAGGCTTCCGGCTCTCCGGATATTATCTTAATGTCCGGAGCCGTAAATCACGTGCGAGTCCGTACGGAATCCGGTTATTATTTTATTTACCGGTTCCGGATATCTACTCTGCTTCGTCTTTATACTCGTGCCGTCTCCTCCGTTATTGACAAATTAATCGACGTATTAATAAGACGCCATAGCACCATCTATTTTCTATGTAGAGACGCGATCCCAAGTTCTCCTGGCTCGTTATTGGAACAGTTTCCTTATCACTTCACGTGTCCATCTGTCTCAGTGGATCGTGATGCATTGTCTTTTCAAGACATAGTCTCAGTTCACAATGACTCGGAGATATGGAATGACCACGCCTTTACTCGTCGTGTAGCCATCACGTAATTCCTTCGTCAATGCAAGATAAAACTTATGCGGAGGTAAAGTTCCATGAGTCGAGGATACTATTAGTCTCTATGTCTCAGATATTATCACTTCGTATCAGTCTACACTCGGCGCTTAGCAGACCTAGTTCAATTCTCTCAGCTTTATGCCACGCTGCTTCGCCCTGTTGAATGTGATGAAGCGTGATGATAACCCTAGTCATAGTATGAATCCATGTCACTCAAACTCCCTCTTAGATAGGTGTGCTCGTATCAACAATATCTCCGCGATCCATGGGCCCTGCTCTACTACCCAGCTGACGGGAATCAACACCTCCACGCAATCGATGCCGCCCACTTCCAATCCTACCGGTACCTGCGTAATTGTGCATGTATCTCACGGTGTGTGTGTTCTCACCCACACTTCGCGTACTCGTATGGCCTGTCAAGCGTGGCGATCGGGATCCCAGTAAAACTCTAAGCCTATCTCAAGGGAAAACTGACAGGGTATCACTTCATACGATCTCAAAGGTCAAGCCACACCTACGATCGTGGCCGTCAGGTGAGCAAGTTCTTCACTAGCAGTCTCTCAGTATCCCTCGTCACAAGGGCGCAAAACCGATATACAGGCCCATCTACACCTTGTATCTCATCCATAGACCAACGGAACTAGCGATTTATCTGAATCGCTCTCTGCATATTTGATTCAGCTCGCCCACTCCAGTCTTCAACAAAAAACTCTCCGGCTTGACCCGCCCAGAAAACAATGGTCATTAAGCGCCCGCCCGCGTGAAAAGCTTAGCTTTCGACAAGGTTGCCCGCCTTTGCCGTGGTTCCCGAGTTTTTGTTTCCCAAGATCTGCAGCCCTAGACCGGGATGTGTTCGTGGCTCTCTCCACAATCTGTGGGTAAACTGAGATCCTGCTGCGATCGCATGACGAGCAAATCTGCGCTATTTAGCAAAGCTCATAGCTAGTACTTGGTCAACATAGCCTCTGTCTGCGGTATTATCGTGGCTTTTACGATCGAAGTGGAGATCTTCAGCTGTGCAGCCGCTGAAGAATTATCCCAAAAAGGTGATAGATTGACAGAATCGGCCAGGGATCTGTCTGTTTTCGCCCAACAATCGCTCAAAACGTGACGAACAAGACGCTATTTCAACTGCCGGTCTCAGTTGAGCTGTCAATCACATTGTTTGTCACTAGTTCACTATACTATTTACACCTAGGTAAACACTAAACACCGAATCTTGGTCTTCAGCATCCTTGTCTGCGGCTGAGCGTGCCCACACGGCGTTTAACCCATCGAGATTCGGCCGAAGCCAAGATCGCGCAGTCAATCTACCCCAATCACGAACCCCATCTCCATGGCAAACTCTTCAATCCGTTCAAAATCCTCGATCCAGACTAAGTCTATCACAAGTCAGGCCCTCTTCAAGCCCGCTAAAAGCCGTATCATGACCCCTGCAACGCCATTGTCCAAGCCACGCTCTTCACTCCCTCCTCCCGCAAAACCAAAAACCCCCATCCCTAGTCTCAACAAGGTTCCCCCCTCGATCGTCTCTCATCCACCTTTTGCACACGTGTTTTCATGATTCTTCTTTAAGCGACAAAAGTAACGCCAAATTCAGCCTCGCCCGCTCTTCATCCCTTCACAGCCGAAGGCGCAAAAAGTAAGCAAATATTAGCAGAAGGCATGCATCTCCGCCACCTTTTCAACCCGAACCCCCTCTCCAGGGTGTAAGCCACACATTCTGCCGCCCATTCAAAAACCACATACCTGTATTCTACCGCTTTCTTGGCAACTTACATCAGGTTTTTGCGCCCACGATCGACAATCAACCGGCTAATTGCTTTCAAGTAGCATTAACTCAGGTCCGTCACATTGCGGGGCGCGCGTCAAATTAATATGGGAATTTCTTATTTTTTTCTTCCGAATGACGGCTAGCCGCTTATTCTTATTCCTCGTGGGGTGCAAAGAAAAAGGGACTTTGAATCACAGTGTCGACTGTAAGTGGCATATACTGGGCGAATGGAGCTTCGACTTACACACGATCTTGCAGCTCGATGATGCAGGCAGCTCAATGTCACGATACACCACGTCACCGCCAAAAAAGTATTGTAGGAAAATAGCAAATCAATTTTTTAGACTAACCCCATAGCTGTATGTTTCGAATACTTTTGTACAGCAACAACTCTCAGATGGCTCACATATACAGCCATAAAACGATGGACTAATACCTCTCCGTCAAAGGAAATGATTGCGCGCCCCCTTGTCCCTGCTGCAAAAATGGACACAACCTCCGATAACCCTTTCAGAAACGCCAGATAAGTGACATGAGAAAAAAGCAGTAAAAGTAAAAACAAGAAGGAAAAAAATAAGACACAAAATATAATGCAGAGAATGTCAAGAATAAGAAGTACTGAGGGGGAAATGAGCAACGCGCGGTATGATACCACGCTTCTTCACACAATGAGACATGCCATTCTCTCAACTGTCCCAAATGGCACCATAGGCCGGAATACCCCTGGTCTCTAGTCCATATACCACCTTTTTAGTGATCTTTTCATTGGCAATGATGATGACGGCCTCGGCGCCAAAGTCTTTGGCTAGGTTGTAGCCCATGCGAACGAGATCGGGCCGGCCCTGGGTTCGGGTATCATGGATGACGGCGCCGGGAATAGTTCCCTTGATAGTATCCATAATCTTCTTACCAAACGTCTTTTCAGGCGAAGCAGCTGACCAGATAAGCTGAGTGGGACAGCTTGGTTGCGCGATGTGGCCCAGCATGGGACCAATGCCAGATCCTGTAGCAATGACGACAACACGATTGAACAATGTGGCAATGCGCATAACACCGCAAGTCGGAAGGCCGCGGACCCAGATGCTTGTGGGAGGGTTTTGAATACACGCCTTGGTCCAATCACCAGCATTAGATACCACGAGAGAGTAGCCTGGCGCAATACCGTCTTCGAGGTTAGCCTGAGGGGCTGGGATCGTCGCAAAGGAGTGCCACTCAATGAGCGGGCGGTGGGATAGGCGTGTAAAGCTACCGTTGACAGGGATGGTGTAGTCAAAATGCAGACGGACAGCGTGATCCGACAGCGGCTCGGCGTTGACCTTGACTTTGCGGAGGAAGATCCAAGAGGAAGCAACGCTGCATGTGGCAATGCCGAGCATCCAAAATGCCGGCGTCTTGACGAGTGCAATCCCAACATCCTCTCCTACTGGGGTAGAATCGTAAACGGAGACAACAGTCTTGGCCCAGAAAAGCGCAAGCGTGGTCCACCCCATGAAGCGGTGCATCTTCTCAAACATGTTGTGGCTGGGCTTGCGAAACATGGGTAAGGCAGAGGCAAGGATAAGACAACACAGCGCACAGAGAAGCCACGAGACCACTAGGTTGGCTAAAGAGTACCCAGATGGTTGCCGATGGAGTTGAAAGCGGGCAACTGTGGCCTGGATCGTAGAGCCAAGGAGCCACGCGGTTGCGCATATACCAGCAGCAGAGTGGATGCCGCCAAGATGGTAGATTTTGGCACATCGGCGACGAATCCAGAATGGAAAAGACTTGGGAACGGAGCAAGAGATGGTGTAAAGAACATTGATGACGACATCTTGGCGGATGAGAACACCGGTGACCAGGTTAGCCGCAGTGATAGTCGCGAGCCATTCGACTTTGGGGTTGAGAAGCAGGACGGCGATGAGAACACCAATGTTAATGAGACCAACGAGGCTGAACAAAACGCGATAAACAATGAGAACACGCTTTTTGAGACCTCTCCATGGCTTGGGCCACTTCTTTTCGGGAATATCTCTCAACAAGTCGAGCGACTTTTCGGTCTGCTCCTCTTGCGCCTTGGCAGAGGCGGCCGTTAGAGTCGAAGATGAAGAAACGGACCGAAGACCGACCAAAGAGCCAGATTTGTCACTCTTGGTTCCCGGCAGAGCAGCTGGATGAAAGGTAGAACTGAACACTGTTGAAGATTCAGAGATTGTGGGAGAGGCCGGTCCGATGGCCAGCATGCGTAGAGATTTCTTGTCAATCTTGCCATTAGCCGTAGTAGGAAACTCATCCAGGAGATGAAGGCTAGATGGCACGGCATAGTATGGTTGGAGTTTGCGAGTGTGTTCCAGAATCGCTTCAGCATCTTGGGTAGAGGGGACTGCAAATCCATGGATTTCTCCATCAATCAAGAGCGCGCAGGCACGAGTGACGCCTGGCGCTGAGGCCATGGATGAAGAAACACCATCCAATTCAACACGGAAACCCTGGTAACGAGCAGCATATTAGATTCCGTTCCTCACAAAAGCGCTACAGCAACACGGCCCACAAGCAAATATGTGCAGAAACGGGGACTCACCTTAACCTTGACCTGATCATCGACTCGACCGAGAATTTCAATGGAGCCATCAGGTCGCCACTTTCCCAAATCACCGGTACAATACATTTTAGATCTATTATTGTGAGACAAAACAGATGTGTCAGTCAATTTCCCACACTTTCACGGGGATCTGAGAGAGCAGATCCCGGGCTGAGAGAACGCTCTTGACGAGCACTCCCTTGAAAAAACTCACCCATCATTGGTAAAGGGATCTGGAACGTAAGACTCCTTTGTCTTGGCCTCAAGGCCAACGTAACCGCGAGACACTCCGTATCCGCCGGCCCACATAGTACCGGGTTCACCTACCGGTACGGGACTCCCATTGTCATCGAGAATGTAGACGTTGTTATTGGGGGTAGGGCAGCCGATAGATAGGCTGTCCCCAACAATGTGTTTCTGCATAGTGTTGACAATGGTTGTCTCCGTGGGACCGCAGCAGTTCCAGTATGTTGCATGTGTGGCCCACAGATCAGCTAGGCTAATGGGTAGGTTAGCAGACACTCAAAAGAAAACGTCCAAGGAAGGGAGATTTAGCGGGGATCGACTTACTCTTGCGAAGTAGGTTCACCAGCAGTGGCAACGACTTTGATCTTGGGATACTTGGTAGGGGGTACTTGGACAGAATAGTCGGTGTGCAAATCAATGTATCCAGCTAAATCAGCCATTTCATCTAATGTTAGCCCAATTCACCGCCAAAAGTAGCAATTTGGTGTAATCCATCATTCAGGATTCTCCCTCCCTCTTTGACACTCACCAGCTCAATAGCGGGTTCCCACTTGGAACCCCGGATGACAAGGGTGCCACCGTTACACAGGCATGCAAAGATTTCCCAAGCAGCTGGCACTCGAATATTAGTAATGTGAAATCCAAACCCACATCGATAACTGGAGCTGGGGTGCGTGAATTCATCTCAGGGAAAGGCAACATACCCATGTCAAAGCTGATGTTCAGAACTTGTCCCACCCGGTGACCTGGTCGAATACCCAGGTTTCCGGGAGACATACAGACAAGATTGGCAACATTTCTGTGTGTTACGTCGACGCCCTTGGGCTTGCCCGTTGTACCTAAGTCGCAAGTTTTAGTTTTCAGCTGCTGGCTGGCAGGGAGGGTGGGTATAGCAGCTGCGGCCTCGGCGCTGCTAGTGAGACCTCGAAGAAATGCACGTACCGGATGTGTAAATGATGTAACATCCACCGTCAGAAGTGGCCAAATCCACCCATTTTCCATCATAGGTAAATTCGTCAAGCTGCTGCTGCTGCTGCTGCTCGATAATGACAGGAGTGGCACCAGGGCAGAGGTCACGGATGCGATGAACAGTCGATGATAGGCAGCAAACGATGTTGCCACCAGACTGCTCAAAAACATGCCGTATGGTCGAGTCTGGAACAACGCCCCCATCAAGAGGAACATACTGGGCGCCACAGGATAGGATGGCCCAAATGCCCACCACCATCTCGGAGCTCCTTTTCACAACGAGAGGGACTCTCTGGTGAGGGCGTACACCCAGGCTGCGGAGTTGAGCGGCCAAGGCTTGTGCCCGAGCACCGAGCTGGCGGTATGTAATTTGCCTGGTGGTTGCACCAGACAAGTCATGGAGGGCCACATTGTCAGGGAAAGACCTGACATGATGGTAGAAGGATGATGTGACGGTTGGGAAAGGGCACGGCAGCCTGGGGCCATACTGCATTGCAGTATAGTCCAAAGAGGGACTTGACATCTCCATGACACCAGATGCTATATAAAGCGTATGTCTGTATGTCTGTATGGATATGCAGGTATCTTGATGTCGTGTGATCAAGTAGATATGGATGGGTATGAGGTGAATGAGAAGAGCAGAGTGGTGTGAAGAAGAAAGACAATGAGATCGGAACGTGCTGCTGCTCGTCCAACCCGACGAAGAGGCCGAGCGCCACCATTTATATACGTGAGAGGAGAAGAGTCCTTGTTCTTTCATCCCCCTCTTCCAACGGCGAACGTCCTGAGGAACCCTGTCTAGGAAGGGTCCGGCCCATGGTGAACCATGCATCGTAGCCCTGACTACGATGCGGACAATAGCGGATCAAAGGTATTCGACGTAGGCACGAGCGACTTGTTGGTGTGGTCTTTGCCGCTTCTGAGCGAATATGAAAGTGTGTGAGTGGTCTTGGTGGAAGACCCATCGAGATGCCGGTGTCCAATACAAAGACACCAGGGCTCACACGCGTGGAGGCTGAGACCAGCTAGGGTCAAGGGAAGAAACTGCAACATCGAGAGATACGGAAGAAGGAGTGGAGGCGAGGAGGGACAGACAGGGTTCGGGGAGAGCAAGGACAAAAGGTGATATGGTACGAAGCGGTATACCAGGTCGGTTACGTACTGACCGCACCTCTCGTGATGATAGATGCTTGTGTAGGTGTGAGGGACGGATTGATAGATCAAATTTGATTGGCTTCATAGTTGCCTTGCCTAGCATCGATGCGATCAAAATGCGAATATCCGCGTGGACAGTATCCGATTTCTCTCTCATTATTAATCGCGGAGTTGCTACTAGAGCTACTCCTCCTGCTGCTCACTCTCCCGTTTCTCCTACTGTTGCTCCCCTCAACTTCATACCAAAGTGGAGAAGTTGTGATAAAGTGGTGTTATTAGTTGTTTAATGCAGAAAGGAGGAACGTTAGGGCCGGTTGGTTTACCGTTACATTTCCAGGAGAGGAAGTGCAGGATAAAAAGCCACAACGGTGTATAGTTCAAATATACCAGCTCGGAGGAGGGAGAGAACGGTGATGATATGAGGGATAGAGGGATGAATAGAGGGAGATGGAGTTGTCAAGCTGACAACCGTTCACAATGTCACTGAATTTTATCCAATTAGCCTTATCCAATTAGCCGTGAAGAGGGATATGGAGGTATAGTCTGTACCCGCACGGACAGCCTTAGAATTAAAGCCCGAGAGGCGAAATAGACCAGCAATTGGATCTGAGCAGCTTTGTTGCCGGCAAGAGAGAGACACGGGCTGAGAGAGAGCGAAAGAGAGACAGAGCCCAAAAGCGAAGGAATGCTGCGCTTGGTTACAGCGGACCAAAAAGGGAACCGAATAATACAGTGCGCAGCCCAGTCGGGGCATCCCAATGAGGCCAAAACATGGCTTGGGACACAGGCTTGGCTGAGACAATTGCGTCTGTCCATCTATACGTAAAGGTGCGTGCTTCTGACGCCCAGGTGTCGGGCAAGGCAGAGCAGATGTCGTCGATGGGGTGGGCCCCCCTGCTAACGCTCGTATAGCGGCTGCACAGCAGCGTATCTGCATCTGCCGACCGCTGTCGACGCCGGGCGTGTTGGGCACCTCGAGGCAGCCCTTGCTGCGGTAATGATCCTGAGCCAACCGAGACACTGGCCTGGCAGCTCTGCCCGTTCGTCCCATGCCATTGGGAAGGGGTCGACAGGCGGAGGGAGTCGAAAAAAGGTACCACCCCCACACCCCATACCCAGGTAGGCACACGCCCCCAGAAAAGCGCAGACTGTGAGGGGCCGTACTTGGAAGCGTGCAGAGTTGTGCAGAGCCCGTCAGGATGGGATGGCAGATCCACTACCCCGGTAACCCATGGCGGCGGATGCGGATGAAATTGGTAGGTGGTGCCACAAGGCGGCCAGCATGCGCGATGCAGCTACGGCGGTGATGGCGCTGCATCTTCATATTGGGCGATGATGGCGATGATGATTTGAGTTACCGATGTTGGATATGTGATGGAGAGAAATAAAAGTAGAAGCATCGAGAAGAACTAAGATAGAAGCTGCAGGAAATAGCAGCCTGAGGCCACATGCGAGGAACTTTTTTTGCAGTCCGGCAAGTCTTTTCCAGCTACAGCGTGAAGATGGAAGGTGCGGCCGAAAAGGGCAATCCTGTGCAAAATGCGTGCAATTCCGTGCAATTACGGCCGATTCCGCTGATTAACCCATGCAATCTGGGCCTGAGCAGCTGCTTCCTTTTTTGCCCTGTTTTACATCCAAACTTTCTTTTACATCGTGTGTCTTCCGCTGTCTCTGGCTGATTTTACTCTCCGCAAATAAGATGCCCGCAAGCACTGACTCTGAACCGTCATCTATCACCAAATTGATCCATGCCCTCAGCTGGTATTGCCTCTCTACCTAACCGCGTACTATATGGATTAGTACTTACTAGGCACTTCTTAGTACCTGATCTGTCAACTCCCGACCAACATGGGCCTTTTGTTCTTCCCCCAGCATCGTCGACGACTAGCCAACACCCTCAGAATGCCTGCTAGGCTGAGGTGGCCCTAGACTCGTCCGTTTGGGGTGCATTTCGACGCCCCGTCCGTGCCAGGGGGAGCTCGAGTATGACGATAACACAGAGGAAATTAACAAGCGCCAGTCTGCCAGGTTCCTGCGTTCTCGGCCGCCCTTTGACGGCATCAGGCCCTCGTTCTGATGTGATATGTTACAGACGCCGTGCACGAGACGGCCATATGACAGCATCGACGGGCCCGCCATCGCGCTTATTGCAATCGATCACGATATCCCTGTTCCAAGTTTGCTCATGCAGTCGGACATCCAGAGCTGCGTCCAACCCAACCTCGCACCCACCCTCGACTCGACCTGTCAATCGCGGGTCGACAGGGTCAGGATCCGTCTCCCTATTGGCACGCACGACATTGCACCCTAATTGCCTACCCACGCATATGCTACCTCTTTATCTCTCCGGGGTAGAGCTCCCCGAAGAGGTAGTAGCAACGGGGCCAGAGAAGTAAATATTGAGAGAGCTTACGGCACAGCTAAGCACGAGCTTGGAGAGCTGCCGGCCTATCAGTGGAGTCCGGCGCGTGATATGCTCGGGATGCTGCCGTACCATTCGTTTCGTACAGCTGTATATAGCACGATCCCCGCCTGCTTCTTTGCAGCCCAATGGCCGTACCCCAACTCCCTATCATATTCCCATCTAATCGCCTTTTCTCCTCGCTCTTGCGCCAACCTCTTGTCTAGCAACACCAGACACATTCTACTATCTACGTGTCATTTTTACAAGGTTCCCGGCTAAAGCGGACTGATCGGCAATCTCGTCAATATGTCCGGATCTGCATCTACGCTCGGAGGACTCATCCAGGTTTCCTCCCCAGCCGATGGTGTCAGAACCATCACCTTCAACCGACCACAGAAGCGAAATGCTCTCTCAAGTGAGCTTTTGACCGAATTCCTCACTGAGCTGTCTGCAGCTTCCAAAGATGCTACTGTCAAAGTCATTGTCCTGACGGGCTCTGGCGGATTCTTTTCGGGTGAGATTGGACTTTTGACTTTACATGGTTGATCTAAGAGGCGTCAACCAAGCGTGAGAGGGGCAAAAGACTGTCTCTCTTCTCACCTGTCTCTTTGTCTTTTGTCTTTTGTCTCTTGTCTCTTGTCTCTTATTTTTTGCCCCTCGTTCTTTTTCAAGTGCTTCTTGGGTCCACCGAAGATGAACCCCAGCTGATGATTACCGGGGCCCTGGCCTCTGCATAATAGCCGGCGCCGATCTCCAGGATATCGCCGCGCTCGACGCGGCTGCTGCCCGATCATGCCGATATCTCGAGGATCTTTGTACTGGCATGGCAGCTGTACGAAAGCCCCTTCTGGCAGCTGTTGAAGGACCTGCAGTACGCATGACCCCCTTGCACTTTTTTTCTCCTAGCAGTATTTGAGATATGCTAACATGGGGCTGTCCAAGCTTGGGGGTGGGTTCGAAGTTGCGCTTATGGTGAGTGGTATTGCGTCTGCATTGCACTGAATTTGCACGTGAAAATCCCGAGTACATCAACTTCCTATCTCAGTGTTCATGCCGACAGCATACGCACCTCCTTTCGACATCGCTTGATAAACATACAGATATGCATAGCCTTACGAATAGCTGCTCTACCAATGGGAGGTGTCCGATATGCTGACATATGGATGACCGTAGTGTGATATGATATTTGCATCCAGAAGCCGAACCTACTTTGCCTTGCCCGAAGTTAAACGCGGGTTGATTCCGGGCGCGGGGGGCACTCAACGGCTCACGGCAGCGCTCGGCAAGTTCAAGGTATGTGCTTAACTGCATGCTTTTCAAGATTCCCAATTCATCCAATATTTTTCTTGCTTTACTGGTACTTTCGGATTTCATTCTGGTGTGGTTCCTGTTTCATCGCAGGACTCGTGGTACTTTTGCTGCTGCACAAGAGAGGTGTGGTGTGCGAGAACCATTGTTGTCAACACGAAATCGCTTCGTATATGCCACTCGCTCACATTAAGCCAGGCAATGCGAACAATTCTTTTGGGCAAGCCCATCACTGCCGAGGAAGGACTTTCACATGGCCTCGTTTGCGAACTTTTTGAAGACGGCAAGGTGCTCGAAGAAACTGTCAAGGTGGCCGCTGATCTAGCCGCGAATGCGACCGAAGCTATGCAGCTTGCCAAAGAGGCCATATGTCGTGGTAAGATGTCATTTGATCCTTTGTTGAACTTTTGTCGTTATCATCATTACGACTACGGCTAACGCAACATTGTGCTTTTTTCTCCATCAATAGCTGATAGCCTTGGGCGTGATGACGAGTTCGAGAGGACTCTCTATTACATCACGATGGGAACGGAGGAAAAGGTGAAGGGGGTGAATGGATTCCTCAAGAAGACTTAGCTTTATTGAGTTTTGCTCAATATCAACTGAGGGCCTTGCATGACGCATCGACCCAATGAGCAGAGGAGAGTCCCAGCACACATAACGTGCTTTCGGACTATAGCACGCGAAGTCAATCATTTGCCTTGTCAATCCTGAGGTATTTTGCGTGGGTACAATCGTACCTGTGCTTTATGGATTTTTATCTTTCAAGAATGAGAATGAGTTTGTAATACTCTGTTACCGCCTCTAAGCGTTCAGTCTTGATTATCCACTTGAAATGGCCCGTCACAATCGCCCGTTCTCTCGCACAACGGCACAGCTGCCCATACAGGTAACGGCCGGGTTCTCACGATTTCCCAAAATAACCTCATAAACAGTTTTATATCGCACCGTTTGTTCCATACGGGAGAAACCTCCCGACCGTTGGCACCTTTTGCCGCAGTGAGGCAAAACGTTCTCTTAGCATTTCGCGGAATGGCCATTCTGCCAAGCACCCCACAGAAGGTGAAACTTTCGTATATCAGCAAATAATGATGAAGCTTTTTACACATGAGTGCTGACATGTTTCAGTCTTGCCTTCGTAACCATAGCTATATCCGGGCTAATACCCACGGCAGACGAAGACATCGCAGATTCCCGTCGCGCGAGTCAGAGAGATGCCACATCCCTTGGATCGTGTTCCTGCTTAGGATGAGTCTAGAAGACTGCCTATAGGATATATGGTTGCTGCTGTCGCATTGCAGTATGGGCCCGAGACACGCATCTGCACTCCAATCAACCAGAAAGGCATGGTCAACAGCGGCATACAAGTACCAGACAGACACTCACACAGATACCACGATGCCACATCCTAGCTGCAGATGACACTTGGCACCGCACAAGTGTAAAATACATAGAGGCAATGGGTGTGATGATGGGGTGGGGGCGGCATCCCTTCTTGCGCAGATTGGCTTGACTGAGATTGTGCCACCATCCATCTCAACTCGCGCCAACAGAACACAACACAACACAGACCTGGGCCATGATGGCTCGCCCCAATCGCCATCAGATTCATTCAGTCGGTTGAGAAATAATGAATAGATCGGCGAGGTATGCAGATCACATGACAGTGCGACACCGCATCATGTCTCAGTCATTTTAAAGCCGCTGCATTAGCCTGCCGCATCTGCATCTCTCCAGGTCGAACATGGCAATTTCCATTCTATATTTACAGGCTCTCTCGTTGCTCAAGCTGAGATCAAGAGACACACAGAAACATGGAGCTCCCCGTCCGGGACCTTTTTTTCCCTTTCCTTTTTTTTTTTTTCTGTGCGAGACATCATACCATGAGCCACATTCCTCCGCCATCTAAGACAGCAGACTTAGACACCATCTCCCGTCCATCCACACATGTCACGGCTTCCCCTCTCTTTCACACCCTCTCTCGTGTTTTTCTGTCTCTCTTTGCTCCCCTCCCCTTACCAACCCGATCCACTCTGTCCCGAAGATCCTCGCCACTACATTGGCAGTCCTGCATCGGGCCATTAGGAGTTTTTGTCCCCGGAACAGATCAGCGCGGCAAATGTGCCTCAGACACATCACATTCTCACACCATCATTCGCTGAGACACTTGAAATTACCCACGGGCATTTTGAGGAGACTCGTACTACCCCCCAGTGAGCGGCACACCCGTCAGGGGTGCTTCCGCCTTTGCATCCCAAAAGCAATGCTACCAGGAACTTGGGAATACTTGAGATATCGCGGCCTCTTTTTGGGCCGCCACGAGGCTGAGACGATCCCGCGCACCTGGTATTAGGGATATCACTTATGACGGCAATCGTATCGTCGTCAGCTCACAATAGAGAGAGCAGTTGCAGTGCAGCTACCACAGACGAAGCATCCAGGAATAGTGGATGGCATGATCGTTGAATGAGTACTATGTAGATGTGATCAATGCAGAAACAACCCTGAATCGGCGACTCAGAGATTACCCACCGTGAATCGATTTGCTGGCTGGACCACTCTTGAGGCAGTGCAAGCGAGATTCTTCTCTTTTTCCTTCTTTTCAATATTCAGGTGAGAGAACAACTAGTAAGGAAATCAGGTGAGATATTTTCCCTGTGGACGACTGCGGGGATTTTACTGAGACAGCATACAAGGAAACTCGCGATTCGGAGCGCGAGCCGCTTCTTCGGCCGCTTTCTGTTATCATCGCGAGGCTTAGCAGTGCCCTGTGCGGTATGCCTACCAACTCATATTATACATAATCATGAAGTTGTATACTAATATCTTAGTGTATACATGTTACCATGTATATGCGGCACGTACTGGCATGGATATACGCCCAGATTCGCCTCCTTTCACAGGCAGTGTTTTCACGGTAACATATCATCTTCTTTCCAACATATACGGGCTTCTGGATTGGCCGATCGCCCCATCCCTTGCCTCCCTCTAGTGACACGTCAAACTCACGCCTACACCTTTCAAGATTTAGACCAAAGAGTTAAAAAATCCGGCTCGACATCCGGCACGGCACAAACTGACGCTAAAGGGGGGCCCCCAAAAGAAAGTCTTGTTTCTAGTTCTTCGCCGGTGCTTCGGGAACCTTTCTTTCTTTACCCGGCGGAGCTTGTGGCTCATCCCTCTACCCCCTTGGTATTGATATTGAGAAAACAGCGCTTAGAATGCTCCTTTTCTTTAAGTTTGTTTTATCCCTTGACAGAGTTTTTCTTTTCTTTTTTTTTCTTGGCGTCGTGTAATCAGACGATTTTGACCATTTTTTTCCTTTCTTTTTTTCTTGGTATAATGATCGGGCCGACACGTTCCCGTAGATGATTCTTTAACGCCGATAACAGTGGCTTTTCGTTTGTCTCGAAGGTATGGAGAAGAAAAAGCATGGTGTATTTCGCTAAACCTGGGCTATAAGTGACCTGTCATGTGGCTAATTAGGGTCTCCATTTGACAGCTCCCCGAGTTTCATTGGGTGTGTTTCGTATGAGTTAGTGATGCACGGATGCGTGAGAAGAAGGAAAAGAGGTACGTTAACATTGGGGGCGTAAGGGTAGTTTTGCATGGTTCCCTTGTGTGGATCGGGGTGCGGAGGGGAGGCGGAGATGATGGGTTCCGGGACCAAGGCATTGGGATTAGATGTAATTTCTAGATCGGTTGCATAACCTTAGGGGGAGGGATTGCATGTGGATAGATGGATGGATTTTGTGTTTTGTGTTGAGGTGAGTGTATGCATTGGTTGTGAAGTATATGAGATGTGTATGTGTGTATCGTGGAGGAGAGGGTGGTGTTGTTGACTTACCCTAGAATCAAGCCGAAATATTAGATTGGAGCTTGAGATGGACAGAATGATACAGATAGCTTTAATCAGATGCAAACTTGGAAGTATATGCAGGAAAAGTATATAATGTCTGTAGTCTAGGATATTGGATGTAAGTGAGGTTGAAGCTATTCTCAAGCTCTATTCTTCAAGGCCCTCCTGATAGACACACATTTACTTTGTTGAGATGAGGCAGGTATGCTACAAACGCAGTCCTTTCAACTCATTCACTTTTCTCCCCATGACAGCGTCACCATCCAATTGAATTTGCTCCGCATATTCTCTTCACGCGGACGTGATATCTAGCTTGAATCCCACGCTCACCTCATCGTATCGGTATCGTATCGTATCTGATCGCGCTGACAGGGGATGCAAAGCTCCAGTTTTCACCCCCACCATTTTCCCTCAACGTCAACCTCACCACTCTCATCACATGTCACCACTTACACAAACAAACCCATTCCATCCTCATCATCAATACATCTTCGTCTCAAGTAGTAAATAGACACAAAAATGGCATCTCAGCGAAAAGCCCTCCGGGACTGGCTCTACCTCTTCATCATCGGCACCCAACTCTTCGGCATGCTAGGTTCGNNNAAAAACAACACAACAACCACCCTCCTCTCCCCCGAATCACTCACAACTAACAAAAACCCATCCCCAGCCCTCGATCTCGTCGCATTCTACCCAAAAGCCCTCTACCAAACCCCCTCCTCCCCTTTGCACTTCCTCCTCTCCCTCCGCTCCTGGTACGTCGCGTCCACCGGCGACCCGTTCTTCGCCCAGGAATCCCACCAGCCCTGGTTCGACATCTTTCTCTACATCGAGGGTCTCGTGCAATTGCCCCTCGCGGCGTATCTCGTCTATCAATTGGCTTCTAGTAAGCCGACTTCGGGGCCTGCTGAGCTTGCTGGATTGGCGTTTGGGTCGGTTACGTTCATGGGCGCTGCGGCGTGTTGCTTTGAGTTGTTGCATATGGGTGAGGATGTGGTGAGTGGGGATAAGAAAGGGTCGTTGCTGTATGGGACGTATTTGCCGTTTGCTGTCATCCGTAAGTCCCATTTCCTTCGCTATATTTCTGCGTTTNNNGTTATGTGTGTTTTGAGACTGATGGATGATGCAGCTGCCGTATTGGCCGTGGATATGTATTTGCGTCTGCTGCCTCGTGTCCGCGAGACTGATGCCAAGGCAAAGACGCAGTGAAAACAGTCTTTCAAATTCAAAGAAAGCATATTCATTTACATGCCAGATATCTTGTCAAGAAAGTAATACAATGTATTAGAAAACCAAATCGTCCGGGAGTTGATTGCACTCCTTTTTCAAATACGCGGTAGCCACCCAAACTCCAGTCACCAGTCATCTCATACAAGTACATGATACAAAACAGGTTCCCATCACCCCCCTTCCTTAGTCCTTTCTCTTAGAGTATCCCCATCCATTACCCACGCCATAGCCCAGCGGCGTAGCCCCGCCCATGGTCCGTCCCTTGAGTCTCCTGGGCAGAATCACGCCCATGGTGTACATGCCAGCAACCAAGAGACCAGCAATGAACGAGACCAGGCTGTAAAAGACGGTGCTTGCATAAATGTGTCCGCCCAGACCCTGCCACTCCACCCTGCCCTCCGTCTTGGGCAGCATCGGCGTCGGGAACCATCGCACAGAGAAGCTAAACGGCAGCGGATCCCCAATCACAAGCTTCTTGGTAAACGACCCAGCCATGTGGCTCAGCGGACTGGTACTATAAGAAACGGCCGAGTCGAGCACGCCGCTGTCGTGGTGATGCGTGTGGTGCTTGGGCATGCTGTGCAGCAGCACGTTCATGTGCGTGCTGATGTGCATGTGACTGAGCTGCAGCGTGCCGGCCAAGGCGAATATCAGCGGGATGTACTCCTGCTCGGGCAGCTTCTCGCCAATGACCTCGACGTGGGCGGGAGGGCGGGCGGGCAGGCGGCACGAGAGCGGCGCGTCGTTGTGGATGTAGAACTCGAGCAGGTGGAAGAAGGGGTCGGTGATGAGCGGGATGGTGCAGTTGAGCTCGCCCTCGACGCCGTACTGGAACTGCAGAGGCTCGCCGGTTTCGTTGCAGACAGGGAAGGGAATCCATTGCAGCTGGTGGTTGGGCAGTTCGACATGCTCGCCCGTGTCACTAGAGAAGGAAGAAGAGCCAGTCAGCTTCTCGTCCCATTGAGTTTCAAGCTTTCTTTCTTTCTGTCTGTCGAGAACNNNCGAGCTTCGGTTCATGCACTCGACGTGGATTGGCGCGCCATAGTGATATGAAGGCAGCGTGCCAGGATGATTGGCATTGGCCGCCGCAAACGACGCCAGGCCACCGACCAGAGTTGCGACGACGGTGAACAGCATCGTGGGCGGAAATCTTGGGGGAATTCGTTCGAGGTGGAAGCTATTCGGGATTCGGCCCCTCAGCGCTGGGCCTAGCTAAGCAATCACCCCCTTTTGTATAGCCCGCTTTGTCTTTTTCTTCTTCTTCTGCCTTTCTTTTCAGTCTTCTTTGTCTTCTTCGAAGTTACACGCCAAGCCGCCGGTTTAAAGTCGGTTGCGATCCATTTGCCGACTGCGCAGATGCGACGGATCGAAAAAGGCGACTGTCCTTTTGCGATGCTGGAATTCGATGCGTGGCAAGACTAGCTTCAGATATGTAGCGCGATGGGGTCGCTAATTTCGGAGAGTAGAGCTGCGCCACAGTGTTGGTTGGTATTGGAGTAAACGTGGCTGCGTGGCATGCCATGCCATTTGACAGGTGCCATTGAAGTACTCGGTATGTACAAATGGGTACCGCATCATGCACTTCTTCATTTACTTCACTTGTGAACAATAACTTTACATGTGATTTGTTAGAGTGAATACTGTGATCATTCTAATTACATCCCATCAGATCATGGCCATCTTAACACTTATTTGTCCACAGTTCCCCTCATGGTAATAACCAGCCACTCAATGCTCCATCCCTCACCCCCATACTTCTTCGCCAGATGCTGCTTCAACAGGTCCTTTACCTCATCCACCGAATGTGCATTTCTCACCTCTTCGCTCCAGAAAGTATTCATAACCCACGGCAGCATCATGCTAAAACAATCCACAAATTCTGACGCATCCTCAAATCTGTAAGTGCCGCGGTTCTCCTTAACTGACACGTTTGTGAGCCCCAGGTCCTCAGCAAGATGCTTTTCGATCCAAGCTGCGTCGTCCCAGTGGCCAGATTTGTGCATTTGCATGGGCATTGGGTCTGGGAACGGCGCGTCGAATGGCAGTGACTCTAGTGCTGAGCGCATGTCGGGGATCCAGAAGATGTTGGCATTGACCTTGGACCAAGTTGAGGCGCCAAAGGTTCCTCCTGGCTTGAGGATTCTCATGCAGTCTGCGGCTTGTAAGCACATAAAGTCCCCATACTATTAATCATTTGACCGGATGAAATTACCTTTTACGACTGCATCTGGATCTGGCGTAATATGAAGTGCTAGACCAAGGGCTACATGGCTAAAGGTGTTGTCCGGAAGCCCTGTATTCTATATAACAGGCTGTCAACCACAAATATCAGGTAATAAGACTCAATGATATGCACTCACCATGGCATCAAGAACAGTTGCCTCGACATTCACCCACTTCTCACTCAAAACCCTCTTCTTCACTAGATCCACCATGGCAGCCGAGCTGTCAGCACATGTAAACGAGCTCTGCTGCAAAACTTCATCCGACAGCACTGCCTGCACCTCCTGCGTCACCACGCCCGATCCACACGCATTGTCTAGAAGAACCACTGGCTCTATCATCTCATTATTGAAGCCCATTTGCTTAATGAGAGGCTCGACAATGACCCTCATAATACCGCGCGAGAATTTGGTAAAGTCCTTCTCAAACGAAGACTGCTCCTTGGCGACGGTGTGGAAGTGATCTTGCATGGTCTTGGCCATGGCTTCAACGTCGTTTATGGCAGACATTTTTGAATGACGAATGATGAACGAGGAAGCAATAGATGCAAGTCTTGCAGACATTAACAAAACAATTCAGACAAGTATTATTGAAACTGCGTCTGGTTACTGCCGTATTGAACTGCTATCGGATCTACAAGCGCCGTCTTTTATGTACATCTGCGCAAGTATCCGATAAGTCCCCGTGCGTCGCCCCAAGCGCAAAGTCTCCGCGATGTTTGCGGTTGCAACATCGTAATACATCTTCACACGTATCATAAATCACAGAGTACCAAATTGGAAAGCAGCGAGCTTTTTTATTTGGCATGTATCGACTTGTGGAATGGAATTATAACATGTGGAAGCTCAATTATCCCCCTTATGCAAAGTCGCGAGCTGAATGAAACCCCTCCCCCACAGTCACCCATCCAGCTCAGCCAAACGTGCAAATCCAAAGCCAGGGCAAGAAAAGAGCTGAAATTGATGTAAAATCCATCTAAATTCTTTTCAAGTCTAAAATTCCTCGCTACCTCCCCCCTTTTTTTTCTGGTTTCCTAGTAAAATAATTGAATTCTTCTCTGTTGGTTGGTGAGACTCTGGGTGTCCAGCCTACGGGAGACCTGGCGGACACAATCCAAAGCCTCAAATAGCCCCCTTTGTAAAAAACAAATGCCCAATGAAAAAGATACTGTGCTCTTAGCCGTCTTCTATCATTCTGGAGAAGCTCGTATATAAGCTTCCAAGACGGCGTCGCTTCAAAGGTGCTGGTGGGGGATTTAGAATAAACGTGGATGTTTTCGGCCGATTTATGCGGACGGTTTCTGTGGGATCGGAGCCGAAAGTGGGGGGCCGGGAGGACGGGCATGTCCGGCGAGGAACGTATCATGGCATCGGAAAGATTCGATGCTTTGGTAATCGTATGTATCGTACAGGCATATAGTTTATATGCGGGTATATCGTATATCGTCATCGTGAATCGTATATCAGAGCATTGTGCTTTGATTAAAGGTAAATAGAAGGAGAAAGTCTCCTTAGGACAAACGAAAGTTGTTTTATTGAAAAAGAGTGAAATGGCAATGGCCAGATCCAGCTGGCCCGCCTCAATCCGGCACTCCGGACTGCAACCTCACAATTCATCCCCCTCAAAGAATATGAGGAGCCGAATAATAGGTATACAAGAGCAAGAAACCCAAAGTAAACAAAAATCGCCGTCCAAACCCCCCTCTTATATACCCACAAACTACGGAGTACGGTACCTGACCTGACCTTACCTTACCCCCTCTCCACAAACAAATCAGGCACCACCAAACAAAAAGAGCACGCAAACCAACACCTCCAAGAGGAGAAGTGAAAAAAGGTACCTGCAGCTTCCACGGCCGACTCAAACCATGCCACGTATAACCGCCCTCCACGGCCCTTGATCCCAAAACGGGCTTACGCTCTAGCCCATGCGCAAAGCAAAGTGCCCCATTAGGCTTCTCCTCTTGCTGCATGTCCGAACCGAAATCCAAAAAAGTGACGAAACCCAATGTATGTAAAAGCAACAATTCGATAAACCTAACTAGACCAGCCGAAGAGAACCCAGTTTAGAAAAAAAGTGAGGCGGTCTGCAGTCCCCATCCTATCAACTTCTGCCGATCCCATGGCCACTCGCCTCACCGGAAAACGACAACGTTTTGGTCCCATCCCACCGGGGATGCACAACGACGCAGCAAAAGCTTCCACTTTTTCATGCATCCTAGTTTACTATTTGTTCCCTTCCCGCACTTTCCGAAAGGTCCAATTGCGCGCTTATGCCGTTCTTCTTCTTTCTACTGGTCATATCGCTGTTCTCTTCTTCCTAGTTGGTCATATTTCGCCCCCCTGGCATTATGCGGTTGGACAAAAATCACCGCCCTATCCCTTGGGCATGAATCCTCATTTGGCCAAACGAAAAACGAGGCGAGTGCCATCATCCGACCATCCAAATAAATCCAATCAAACGTCATCATCAAAACTCATAAAAAAATCATTTCTACACTGATCAAATCAGGAACAAATGCGAAAGAAGAACATCGTAAAAAATAAAAAGTTGTTCAAAAACCCGCGCTCTCCAGTGTTCTTTTGGCCCTTTCGCATAATACTACATAAACCTACCTAACTAGTTCATTCGCGTTTCTACTTTATCCACGCTTCTGCATATATATGCCCATGTGTGTGTTGTGTGTGTGTTGTTCGTGTTGTTGTTCTTCTCTTATACAAATAATCGGAATCTTTAGTTTAGACTGAACCCTTGCCCATTTGGCGCCCCATCACAAACCATAATTGCATGTGTCCTTTTTTTCTGTCGTTTCTTCATCTCTTCTCGTCTTCATTTCCCTCCCTTTGTGTTTTGCTCTTCCTGCCCCTTTGGACATGACTTTGAACCAAGCAAAACTAAAAAGGCAGAAAACAGAAAAGAAAAGTAAAAAAAGTGACAAAATGATTACCATCTTCCTTCCACACCTCCCTTCCTCCGACGTAGCTACCATGAAAAAACAAATCAAGAGAGAAATAGGAATTAGAAAATAGAGTCCACCCGGATCCGCTCACATCTCACATCTCACATAAACCTCATGCTCGCCGCTGGCACCACCCGCTCCACTAGCCCGGCCACCTCTCTCCGCAGCATCCTCAACGCTCGTCGCACGTCTGCCAGGTCTGCGCCGCCGTTGTTGTGGCCCTGACCCGGTCCTGGCAAGGCAGCCTCGCAACGTTGCAAAAGGTCGTTGATAGAAGGGCCAAGCGAGCCTCCCTTACCTGCGCCGCCACGTCGCCGTACTTCAGCCACCCAATCGCCGATCACGTAGACGATGATCTCGATGATGCGGTTGCGCACCATGCCGCTAAAGCCATAGTCCTGCGTATCAAATACGCTCTCCAGCACGCGGACAATCATATCATGGGACACGCCCAGAGACAGGAATAGCTGCACCGGCCACGTAGGATCGGCGCCAATCGTCGTGTCTTGCTGGAAAGCGACCGCATACCGACACAGCTGCGGAAGAAGCGTCTGGATCGGGAACACGAAGCTGTCGAGCGACGTGTGGTGAGCAATATTTTGAATCTTGCTTGTTACGGCTTCGTACGGCAAGGGGGCNATCTGCATGCCCGACTCTATCGCCTCGTGTCTTGCCATGACTTCGTCGTGAGTCTGCTGGATCAAGTTATCCCACGTCGACGAAATGGTCGTGGGGTTGCGGTAGTTGGCCGTGTGGTAGATCAGCAGGCACAGATCGTAGTATCCTGCCTGATCGGCATAATCGTTGAAGAGCTGCACAAAAGTGCTCGTTAGTACCCGAAACTGGAAAAGTGACAACTGAATAATGAAAAGTGACAGGTTGCAAATAAGAAAAAAGAGAAAAAAGTCGGCGAATTTTGGGAAATGTTCACCGGGGTTTCTTACCTCTGACAGGCTAATGATCCTACCATTGAGAGCCTTTTCAATCTCAACCTTTCGATCCGCATCAATTCTGTCGTCTGCCATCAAGCGACCCAGCAGGTCGTCCTGGATGTTGGCCACCTCAAGCAGGTCCGTCACCTCGTGGTTCAGTCTCTGCTGCTGTTGTCGGCTGATGCCGACCGTCGCCACGTTGGCATTGGCCTTTGCCAAGCTGAGAAGCCTCAGCCTATCCTTGATGCCGAGCGCAAAGTCGGAGCCGGCCAGCTCAGCTTGCACTTCGGCCGCGTCGAAGAAGCGGCTTCGATTGGTGTAGAAGCGGCAGAGGAGGTCGGCATGCTCCACGTTGGTGCCCGCCAGCCGCTGCAGGAAAGTGATAACGTGCGGCGAGTCGATGCCCAGTATCCGCTCCGTCCATCCCTGCTCAATGTACCACTCGTACAGGTCAAAGTGGAACACTTCGTCATCCGACCCGTTGACCACCTCGTAAGCCTCGTTTCTCTTCGTTGCGATGAGCGTTGGTCGCCCGTCAACCATGAGCGGCTCGAGACTTGAGGCAGCGTCCAGATGTCGAAGTATCTCGTGTATCAGGTCGTAGACTTTCCTCCTCTCGCCAAAGGCGCTGATGCGAGGATCGCCCGCGGGTTTGCCATCATTGATCCACATCAACGCAGTATTACCTCTGTCTTGCTCTCGGGCGACGTAGAGACAGAGCTGGATTGCGCCGGCGTAATACTTCATATCAATATACTGCCCAATAGCAGTTTGCAAGTTGTTATACGTCAGGCTGCGCGCTACTTTCTGGAAGAGGGTCAAGCTCTCGTTGAGGAGGATTCTGGACTGGTTGGTGTTGGGGGGTTGCTCAGAGGCTCTCTTGAGCGACTCCTGAGCCTTGAAGATGACTACATCATCTGGGCTGCAGAAGCTGCCGCATCTCCGCCTTAGCGCGTCCGCGACTGTCTCGACATTTGAGCCACTCTCAATGTTGCGGTTAACGATAGCCTTGACAAGTAGCTTGGCGAGATCTTTGCCATCCGCCTGTGAAAAGAGCTTCTCATACGTCAAATCCTTGAGGTGCTGCCGAGCAGCATCATCCAGTCTAGCATAGATGTCTGACACACGCTCGTCAAACAGCATGAGAACAAATGAGATGCCTTCTGAGATGCTCTCCATTAGCCTTTGCAGAGCATGCAGCGCCTGGTGCTCTGCCTGCAATGCGACCTCCTCCTGTCTGCTGGAAACTCTCTGCAAGTCAGAAGGGCCAGACATCCCCTGAATGAGGCCCTTGTTAGACTCGATGAATTTCCTTAGACGTTCAAGGTTCTCTTGGATAGCGATGAGCTTGGGCGGAGGGATTGTAGAGGACACGGCAATTGTTCCATTGGGAGCAACACTCGACTTGATGACGGTGGCTTTCCACAGCTTCCTAATCAATCTCGACAAGTACAGCGCCAGTGCATCGTGCCGGGACGACAGCTTGACTGAATCTGTTGTGAGTGATGACGAATCTGTTTCCACAATGGTGGGCTGACCACCAAAGTCGACGAACAAGGCTCTCGCACGATCCTCCGTTACCTGGTCAATTGCCTTGACAGAGCCTGGTCTGGAGTCGCCTCCATGGCCACAGGCCACAGCCAATGCTGTCGAAACCGTTTCCACACGGCCATAGAGGAAAATAAGACGGCGGCACATGAGATCCAGTGCCTCATCTCCTGGGGCATCTCGAATAGCGGCTGCAAAAGTATCCACTAGTCTCCGCCGCCGGATGACGTGAATGCCAGTGTTGGTAAGAACAGCAAACTCGCTAGGTGCCTCATCGAATTGAACAGCCAGTTCATTGCCAAATCCTACCGGCTGGTTGGCAGCCGCAAAGGGCTTCGTGATTAGGCCGACAGCCTCGGCTCGGCTGCCGATATCGATCCAGCTCGCTTGCTCGAAGTATCTCAGGGGGTCNGTAGGTGAAGTTCGTTTTATTCTTCCAGTCTCGGGGCCAGCCACAAACAGGGAATCGGAATTCGGGTCGTCCTTGTTGCTGACAAAGTCCAAGAAGAATCCAGGTGGGAAGCGAGCACCTTGTCTGCTGGAAATCAACATTGTTGAATCGAGGTCCACCACGGCCTCTCCTGAAGGTTGGCCGTTCAACCCAAACTGAGTTGTTGATCGCCGAGCAAGTGCTGAAGGAGGGAATTTGATAAACTGAACCTGCATGCTCTGAGGAGCCAGGTTTGATTGAGATCCGTACAGATAGGAGGATGCATTAGTTGCGCTGAAGAAGAGACGGCAGCCAGTGTCAGTTAGCGCCATGAGGTGCAGTTTCGATGCTTCTTGCTTAGAGATGGGACTGATGGAAACAAGGTTGGTTCGATCGGTCAAGAGCTTGGACTGTGTAATCATGTGCGCAATATCTCGGAGGCAGTGGAGCTTTGTCTTTTCAATCACCTTGTTTAGCCGTTCGGGAGACTCCATGTGATAGGTTCGAATAGTCGATGTGCTTGACAGAGTGTAAACCAGCTTCCTCGTGTCATCAATGACAATGTCCACCAGATGCTCGGGATCCCGTTGAGACCAAAAGCCAGTCTGCATGCTGACAACAGAGGACCAGCCAGGGTTCGAATGGTTGATCTTACCACACCGATTCGAAAACCACTTTTCCTCTGATTGGTAGTAAAGCTCGTTGATGTCGACATCACTGCATCCGCCATAGAAGATGCGGCCATCCGCAGAACCGCTAATTACACGGATGTCGTTGCCGCGAGTGGGCAGGACCATCTTGGTCTGATACAGCGTAACCGTCTTTGTCCCGGCAGAGGTGTCTGCCGCAGACACACCGAGCAGGATAATCTCTGAGGAGGTCGCCACGACCAGGATATGTGTGATTGTGCCGACAAAGATGCCTGGCTTCGGGGGAACGAGGGCCACAGCGTGGATTGTGTGTGGCTGGTCCTCAAAGCCAATAAGCTCGGGGTCGGAGTGGGTGTAGTCCCAGAGGAAGAGCGAGTTGTCAATCACCACCCAGGCGTGATTGATCTCAGCAAATAGGCCCATGAGGGTTTGAAGCTGGCCAGAGTTGTAATGATCGAAGACCTGGTTCGGGATCGGATACATGTTGGTCTTCTGGAAGGGAGCCCAGGCGGAGTCGGAGCCTGGCAGCTCATAGTCGGATGATGCGCCCTCTGACGCGTTTGCTAGNNNGCCTCGTCTCTCGTGTGGTCCAGTGAGCACGCCAAACTTACGTCTACAGTAGGAATCCAGGTCGGGAAAGCTCTCGTCTAGTTGCAAGAAGGCGTTGATGGCCTTTGCGGCCTTGAGAACGGGCGGGACGTTTTCGACGCGTGGGGGCGGCAATGGAGTCAGCGAAGCCAGCCCTCCCCCTCTNGTATTTGCCGTCGCCGTCACCGCCGTCGTGCTCGTCGATACCGTGCCCTGGGCGGCTGTTGTGGTGGCGGCAGACGTCTGAGCATTCTGGCCTTCGGACGGGAACAGCGTGCGGCGGACGGGATCGTGAGTGTTGTTCTGGTAGCGCGCGACAATGGCTGGCGTGTTGACAAAAGCGCCTGGCACGGGGCGCAGCGGCGTCACTGGAGGAAACGACATGTCGGGCAGCTGATGGGATTCGAGATCGTGCCGTGGCAGAAACTGCTTCACCTTCACCTTGCCCTTGACCTTGACCACAGCAACGCGCCGGTCAGACCATCAAGGACGAGCTGCACGTGCCGTTGGGAGAGGCGCAATCCGAAGCTGCGCGTCCAAATCCGAAGCTCGTCGCCGCGATCGCTAATTGGGTGGCGGCGTGAGATGCGGGAGGAAAGGATGGCGATGGGCGGCCGGAGCAAAAAGATTGATCAACTTCTTTGATTATTTTGTAGCACTGGGAGGTTGGTACAGCTCTGCATTTTTCGTCCCTGGGCGTGGAAATGCGCTAGGCCGCATCAGGGCTTGTCTTGGCGCTGTGACCGAACTTAGATGCCTTACATAATGCAGCGTCCAGCATTCGCGGGCATGTAAACAATCACGAGAGTACACTCTGATTCGATGCTTTTTTATGTTGACGTCTTCTTTTTTCCTTATGTTGTTTCTTATGCATGCGGTCCTAGTCGGAATATCAATCTCCCCATAGATACTCATATCAGCCAATGTGAGATCACCGATTGATAGCCGTGATACAATTCATTGCCCCCTGCATGCCCATTAAATACACCCAACACAGAGCGATTCACTTTCCGTTCATTGGCCCAGTCCTTCTTGTTGTTTGTCTTGTGACATCTGTCAGCTATTTCATAGATATTCACTTTGATATCATGTCGAATTCAGTTAGCATAAGGCCATTTTCAGTCAGTTTATAACTATTACTGTGATGCCCGTCTCCTTCACCTGTTCAAGCTTCACGTGTCTCATAAATACAATACTGAGGCTGGCCATAGAGTTCCATTGCAAATATGATTACATAGTACCTAGTATCCTTTTTCTTCAGCCTCATAAAATTCAAGTATCTTACATAGTGTGGCCGAGAACTCATGGTACAAAATGTATTAACGATATTTCATCCAATCGTTAGGCGCTCTCACCATTAGTCTCACAGTTGCTCCCGCGCCATAAGCCTGTTATATCCTTTTCCGTTTCTTTCCAGTATCGTTTCGATGTATAGAGGCTTTGAGCCGATTACTGCTTCTTTGCCTCGCGGGCCTGCTTCCGAAGAGCGCGGCGGCGAATGTCAAGATGCATCTTCTTGTTGTACCAGATCGTAATAGGGCTGTTGACACCAGCGACATTCTCAATCACCCACAGCATGAATGCATGGCTCCACCATGGAGTGTAGGTGTTGGGCGCGGTCTGGTAGCCGCCAAGTCCAATTTTTGACAGTGTAGACTTGACGAAGCCACGAGGGTTGGGCACGAGCAAGCTAGTGCGGCGAACTTTGCTCATGGCAGTGGTGACAAGGTGACTGAGGACCAGGTAGACATCGACGTTGTAATCAGCAAGCTCAGATGACAGAGCATTGCTCCACTGCTGGAGGAAAGCCTTGCTGCCGGAGTAGGTGGCCAGGTAAGGCGTGGGAGTCCAACCACCGAAAGAGCCCATGGTCAGGATCAAGCCACGCTTGCGCTTCTGAAGAATGGGGGCAACGACCTGTGTAGTCTTCAAGGTTCCAAGGCAGTTGATGGTGACAATGTTCTGCAATTCCTCCTTGGGCGTCTCCAAGAAGGATACGGGCATGCTGTGGCTCTGGCCGACGTTGTTGATCAGGATACCAACGTCCAGATCCTGCACAAGCTCTCGTAGTCTCTCGTAGTCCGCATCGTTGTCCTGGGCAAAGTCCATTGCCAGCGTCTTGACCTGCAGACCCTTGCCAGTGTACTTTTGTTCAAGGTCCTTGGCTAGAGTATCGAGCTTCGACTGGGTTCGGGAAACGAGCACGAGATTGAAGCCTTTGGCAGCGAGCTGCGTGGCATATTCCTTGCCTAGACCATCGGAGGCACCGGTGATGACAGCCCAGGTGCCCGGCTTGCCATATTTACGGAGCTTTGTGATGTCAGCAACAAGGAAGAAAAAAACAATNNNACCTGCAGATGCGAGGGGCTCTCTTACATTGGTGCCAGGGAGCAGAAACGAGCTGAGGACCAGCTGAAGGTAGCTGAAGAACTTGGAACCCAGGTAAAGGGCACCAATTCCAGCCAAAGCCCACTGTACGGGCTGAGGCACGTTCTCTAGGAAGCTCGTAATCGACTCCATGATGGCGGCGTTCTGCGTTGAAAGATTGAAGATGGGCCGAGGGAGAATATTTTGGTGGGAGCTTGACTTAGTGATCTACAGGCTGTTGGGAACCGCCACTTGGCCAATCATGAGGAGTTACGGAAGCTCCAGGTTAGCCATTCGCGGCCTAGCCAAAGGTAAAAGACATGTCTCGAATGCCCAACAACGCCGCGGGTTTACATGATAATTGACGTATGAGATTGGTGATATTTTGAGAATTGCGGATTTATAGAGGTTTGATAAATCATATATAAGTATTTCTACGATTTTCTGAAATGTGCGACTTGTGATGAATCTGTTTCCATAGCTTGGGTACCAGACATGTACTGAGTCGGCGGCCACGGGAATGTCCCGGTACCTGACACTAGAAGTCCAACTCCCGTCCCTCTAGCTCAACACTGCTCTACCCTTTCAAACCTCCAAGTATCCAGCCCAGACACTTCCAATTGCACCAAACTCCTCAACCATGGATTTCATCAAGTCAATTCTGCCGCCAAACAAAGGCATTCTGCCCTACTACATGCTCATCGTACGTATCGAGCCCCGANNNGCATCTNNNACCCCGCCCAATCGCNNNCAAATCTATCTGCCCACCCTCTCCGTCGTGTCAATCGGCAACTCTCTCCAGGCCTACACGACCCTGCACTTCTCACGGCGCGTCTACAACGGCCGCTTCATCCGAAACCCCAAGCTGCCACCTGCATCCGCCAATTTTAACCCCGAGGACTCGGCCAACAAGCTGGTCCACGCCCAAAACGACCCCAAGGCCGAGGACCAGCTGACGCCCCTCGCCGGTCGACTGTTTGGAACGTGGACGCTCATCACCTGCATTGTGCGGTGCTACGCGGCGTACCACTTGAACATTGGCCCCGTGTACAACATTGCCATCTGGACGTATGTCGTGGCGCTGGGCCACTTTGCCAGCGAGCTGTTTGTGTTTAAGAGCATGACTTTTGGCCTTCCACAGGTGTTTCCCTTTACGCTGGCTACGGCGGCACTCATCTGGATGCCCATGGTCAGAAGCCACTACGTCGAATTCGAGTAGGGTATGCCATGTGCTACTATGTAAACAGTGGTGAAAATGTAGGAATAGTATCTAGAATATTTAAGAGTCCAAAACTTTTATAATTATCTATTTAAAAGCAAAGCTGCTTAGCTCAGTTTATTCCTGTACAGCTGCCCATCGCATGCTCGGAGACGAGTCGTTGCCTGCTCTGGAGTAATATCTCGCTGTGGCTCCGCCATGAGCTCGTATCCAACGAGGAACTTCTTGACCGTTGCAGACCGCAACAGAGGAGGGTAAAAGTGCATGTGGAAATAGGCATTCCCAATTTCCTCTGGCGTTCCATCCAAGGGAGCCTGGTGGATGCCCGAGCTGTACGGGAAGTGGGTTTCAAACAAATTGTCATATCTCCGAGTGACCTCCTGGATGGCCTCTGCAAACTGCAGCCGCTCATCAGCTGTGAAATCGACGAGGGCGCGGATATGCCGCTTGGGCAAGATGAGGACTTCAAATGGCCAGACAGCCCACCATGGACATACAACGACAAAAGAGTCGTTTTGCCACAACACACGTTCCCCTTTTTCCAGTTCCAGCTTGACATAGTCTGCCAGTAGATGCCTTCCGTGCTTCTGACGGTATTTGGTCATTTGTGTCAGCTCTTTGCCTGGCTCCTCGGGCATAGTAGACGATGTCCAGGCCTGGCAGTGAGGATGCGGGTTAGAGCAGCCCATAACTGCGCCCTTGTTCTCAAAGATTTGCATATAGCGATAGTTGTCCTTGGGAATAGGGGCTTCTTCCTTGGAAATGGAAAGCTGAAGCTTTGCTGCCACCTCTGAAAGCGGATTTGACGGGGATAGATGGTTGGCGTAGAGCCGGGTCCAGTGGTCAATCGTTGGGAGGATCTCTTGGGCCGGCATATCAGCAAGAGTGGTGTTGTGCTTTGGTGAGAATGTCAGGACATAGCACACTCCCTTGACTCCCTGAGCGCGCAGCAGAAGCGACTCCAAGTCTGAGTGTTTGATTAGCACTGGCCTATGCTCGCTCAACGTGGGGGACATACCATCTGACGACTGAGAGACCTCATAGTCGGGCTGCTGCTCTTTGACAGCGCTGTAGTCATTCACAAAAGCAAATGTCTTGTCATAGTTGGGGTTCTTGTCGCCAGCAGCGCGAGGATTGCCGGGACAGAGGTAGCACTTGTGAGTTGTTAGATGGGTACATGTAGACATGTGATGTGATAACTGCAGGTTCTTAAAACCGCATGATGGTTGAACACTCACCTTGGGATCATACTCCGGCAGAGTCGTTTGGACCGCACTCTCTTGCTGGCCCCTAGAAAATATAGTAAANNNGCATACAAGGGCATGTAANNNATCTTGAGCCTTCACNNNCTGCCACGGTCGCTTTGTCCGGTGAGGAGAGACGAGCAGCCAGCTGTCTGTTAGTGGGTTGTATCTCCGGTGGGAGATGTCGTCAAGAATGGCGTCGGGCATGACGGCGACTGTTGTTACTGGTGCTCTAACAAGAAACGATCCGACGGGAAGAAAGTGCGAATAAAGATCCGGGAGAATGAATTATACTGAAGGGAGGGGATATGCTCTGTCTGTGGACTATATTGAATCTCGGAGAATAAAGCTGAAGCTAAGCCGGAGGATCTTGAGGTGAGGGTCCCATCAAGGACCAAAATTCGGGCTAATACGTCAATAAGCTGTTCGGGAGGCTTTTAGGAGCGCCGGATTCTGGCGAGCGGGTCGAGAGTATAAGCGCGCCAACAGAAGGGCCAAGCATTAATCGTGTAGCATTCCATCCAATTGCTGGGCAGTCCACGGTTCAAAAGGAACTACTGGGTACTCGTACTATGCATTATGGCCTTACACAGGGGATTATTATGACGCACTCATGGCAGGCTGGATGTGGACTGGGATGCGTCATTTAGCACTGCATCATCACATGGATTGAAAAGGCTTTCACATGCTTGGATTTATTGGGTGAGCATTTTCAGATAATTACGAGGTAACTCACTGTATTATAGACCAGTAAAATACAACACAACGCAGCCTACGAAATAGACTGCATGCATGGTGCTACAGCGATACGGCAAGCTGCAAACTTTGAGGTGGGGCACTGAAGCAGCAGCAGTTGGTTCAAGGATGTGGTGCAGGATTGAATTGAGCTGAAGAGAGAGTTTTAGCAGGCATATAGATCACAAGTACTGCATACGAGGAAAAGTAGAATCGATCATAGCAACTTTGGAGATGCTGATACAGAACAACAAGTACTCTCTACCTCTCTCCAATCAGCAGATTCAACAACAAAAAACAAGCTGAGGCGATTACACATCAACGCTATAGTCACGTGATGGCATCCCTCGTCCGCATCTGGCCTAGAGCCAACTCTGCTGCCTCAGAGGCTCCAGCGAATTCCATGGCCGAGCGCATTGCTGGCTCCACCGGATCGCGACATCCCAACATCATCTGGCCGCGGTTGCTGGGCGGGATTTGACCTCGTTTCCATCGGCCACCATCGCAGCTCTGCGAAATTCATCAAACAAAGCGCCGCAACTACGTCTCTCTCGCGCGCGCTTTCTCCAGACACTCTTTTTATCTCTCTACCGCATCTGCAGCCCCCTTGCCGGCTGCCGCTGTTTTTCCGGCCTGCTCCACCAATCCCAGGGTGCGAAGCTTCGCGCCAAACCGCTGACGTGCTGCGACACTCTGCAAGATGGGCGTTATTCGCAAGAAGACGGCGACGAGGGGAGGCGAAGGTGGTGTGAAATACGTATGCGACGTTTGTTCGTGTGACATAACCTCTACGGTGAGTGAAGCCGCACCCAATTGGCATCTCTTCGCCAATCCTCAATGCTCCAGCTGCNNNCATAACAAAGTCCGTATCAGATGCGCCGACCCTGCATGCTCGGATTTCGACCTCTGTGTGCCTTGCTTCGGCAAGGGAGAATCTCGCAACGCCCACGATCCCGCCACACACTCGTTCCGCGTAATCGAGCAGAATTCGTTTCCCATATTTGACCGTGAATGGGGAGCCGACGAGGAACTGTTGCTGCTCGAGGGCGCGGAGATATACGGGCTCGGCTCATGGGCGGATATCGCCGACCACATTGGCGGGTTCCGCGAGAAGGATGAAGTGCGCGATCACTACCTTAAGACGTTTGTTGATCCACCCACCTTTCCGCTGCCCAAAAGATGCAGCCCCCATGACTGCGAACTTGCCAACGAAATCCCACGAGAAGAGTTTCAATCTCGCAAGAAGAGGCGGATCGAAGAGCGAAGAGAGGCGTCTAAGAATGCGCCGGCCCTTCAGCCAAAGACAAAGCCAACGGCCAGTGTCCCCAGTTGTCACGAGATTCAGGGTTACATGCCTGGTCGTCTCGAGTTTGAGACAGAGTATGCCAACGAGGCTGAAGAGGCGGTGCAGCTCATGCAGTTCGACCCCGGTGATGGATTGAATCCGAGAACCGGTGAGCTTGAGCCCGAGATGGAACTCAAGCTGACTGTAATGGAAATCTACAATTGCCGTCTCACACAGCGAGTGGAACGCAAAAAGGTGATTTTTGAACACAATCTACTCGACTACCGGGAAAACACCAAAAATGAAAAGAGAAAGACCAAGGAAGAAAAAGACCTGCTGCAGAGGGCCAAGCCCTTTGGTCGCATTATGAACCACAAAGATTTCGAAGATTTTACTCAGGGCTTGCAAGATGAGCTGAATCTCAGACAGGCCATTGCTCAACTCCAAGAATGGCGCAGTCTGCGGATAGGGGACCTCCGAAGCGGCGAAAAGTATGAAAATGAAAAGGCCAGCCGGATACAGAAATCCATACCTATGGGGTCTATGGATAGGGAGCGGTTGGCATCCAGCCAGCGCTCAAAGGCTCAACCTCCCCCAGAGCCTCCAAGCGGTGCAGCACTTCTCATCGCCCCTGAGCTGCCAATACGCTCGGCACTAACCAATGGAGACACGAATATGGAGGACGTCAAGCCCTTGACCAACGGCCACACTAATGGGGTTAATGGCGTCAACGGCATCAACGGGGTCAATGGCCATAGCCCAAGCAAGCAGAAATATGTTCCACAGCCCATTTCAGGCGTGCAACCCTTGCAATTAACGCAAGAGAACGCCCCCGACTTGCATCTCCTTACACCAGAGGAGGCGAAGCTGTGCGAGGTGGTTCGGCTGCAGCCCAAGCCATACCTGATGATCAAGGAGCAAATCCTCAAGGAAGCCATCAAGGGCAATGGAACACTCAAGAAGAAGCAAGCCAAGGAGATTTGCCGACTAGATTCACAAAAGGGAGCTAGACTATTTGACTTTTTCAGCAACGCAGGGTGGGTTGGTAAGGCATGAGTGCATTGGGAATATCCGGGGCGTACGAAGTGTGTTTGTTTTCCTTGAGAGTCCGGCGACTGGTGTAATTGCTTGATTTCTTTCCTTTTATTTTCCAATGATGTATGATGGAGGACACCAATCACTTTTTGAAGTGGGTTTGGTGTGTTTGTTAGGCTCGTATATATTTGTATAAGACAACGGAGTAGAAGGGGTACGCGCAACGAAATACCCTTGAATCAATGATATTTTTTTGTTATTTCATGCTAGCTTCTCCTACATCCTACCTTGTAATGGCTTAATGACCCAATGACCCAATGACCCAATAGAGGTGATACAAGCCCATCGAAACGAATCGAAACAGCGCAAACTTGACTCTGACAATGGCAAAGACCAATCCGTCAACCTGGCGAGCTTCTATTGGACGCACGGCCCCCACCGCCAGCAGATGCAAGCTAGCTTCAGATCGTTCTCTCCATATAACTGCCTAACGGCTTTACTGTACTTGGCTCAGGCACACACTCGGCACTTCATCACCAATAGAACGTCTCCTTCTTCACTCTCTTCCTCTCTGCCGCTGTCTTTATCCTCAATTCACCTCTAGTTCTGACACTAGAGGGCGTCGATCTCTTATATACGCACAAGTCTATGCGCGCATTTCGTCTTTTTTAGCAAACAAGAGGTTTTTTCTAACGAGAAGCATGTCGAACTATACTGTAGCGTCCATCAAGAGAGTGTCTGCGAAGACGCTCTCTGAGAAGATCCTGGCAGAGCAGGAGCAGGCGGAACCTAGTTTTGCCGTGGTCGATGTTCGAGATGTCGGTATGTCGTGACATAAACTTCTTTTTCACTTCATTTTCCTTTTTAACGCCTGGTTTGATGAAGTGCTTCAAACTAGTGGCATCTCAACGTAACAAATCTTGATAAAAGGTAGACGGCTAATGCTCAAACAGACTACATCGGCGGCCACATCAAAGGCTCAACAAACATCCCCTGCAACAAAATCGACGCCCTCATGCCCACCCTCGTCCGCAAGGTCAAGGACAAGAAGGCGGTCATCTTCCACTGCGCGCTGAGCCAGCAGCGGGGCCCCTTTGCGGCGCTCAAGTACCTGCGCGAGAGGGACGCGCAGCTGGCGGCGCTCGGCGAGGCGCCGCCGCAGGAGCAGGAGGTGTATCTGCTGGAGCGAGGGTTTACGGGGTGGCAGGAGGATTATGGCGAGGACGAGAGGCTGACGGAGGGTTTTCGAAGGGAGATTTGGAGGTGAGAAGAGGGTGATTTGGAGGTGATTTCGAAGGGAGATTTGGAGGTGAGAATGCATGTAACGGGGTGAGGCGTAGGAGGATAGGGTTTGTGAGAGCGCCATTTTTGGCCTGGGACACGTTTTATGGCTGTGAAGATGAAAGTATGATGAGCTTAACGTGGTGGGTAGAGAACAAATGCTGCAAGCTCAAACACAGATAGATATTGCATGCTGCTTTCTCCTTTTATCTGTTCCCTGGGGTATCCTAGAAGAGAGTAATGCGTACATGGGCATCGGATATTCTAGAGACTTACTCTCTAATCTGCCAACAATCTCATCGATTACTCTTTTTATACCGCTGCTCCGCTTGGTATATGGGACGCTGGACGATACTTTGTTCGAAGAAGGTTATAGATAGATACGTGGGCTATAGTCTAACATTGTCCGAGGCTGGTACTCCCAGAAGCTTAGGTAGCAGGCCAGTACATTACCTACACCGAACCACGAGGTATGCCTTGGTACTACTACACCATTGTGAAGCTTTTAAAGTACCTACTTAAACAGCCTTAAATCTTAAACCGCCCATGCGTTTCAAGAGAGAGACGCCCCGGTGTAAGATAGACCAAGGAAGATAGATTATAAGATGAGCCTCCACTCCATCCCAATTTACATTCCCATCTCCCATCCTCTTGATCAAAAATAATCGACAAACTTACCAAAAAATGCCCTGGTTCGAAGAGTACGATGGCTTCCAAGGTCCTTTAGTGGGAGAGGAGATGGTCAACGCTTATCGCCACTTCAACAATGTCGCGAGACCTACCTATCTTATCGTTGGCATCCTCCTCTTACTCACCTCATCCGTGGTCGTCGGCAGACGAGTGAATGCGATTTACAGATTCATCTTTCCCAACCGAGCTGGAGCACCTGATTCGGATCAACCTCAACCGCCGTGGTATGAACTGGTAGAAGAATATGCCGTGGAGAGCGAAGAGGAAGAAGACAACGATATATTTCTGTTATGATGGAAGACGTAAGTGACTTGGAATTTGTTCAATGCATTTATTATTACATGGCTAATTACCTGGATACTAGCTGTCTGCCTACTTTTCCGTCGAGATATTTTTCATGGCTGTCTTGGCACTGGGTTTGCCGTTTACATGGCTTGGGCGTTTTTACTCTGGCGGCTTTATTGGTTGGGGGTTTATTTTTTATGTTTTATTCACGTGGCCAAAAATAGGGTATATGGTTTTAATTTGGTTTTTGTTATCGAGATAGATACGTTTTAGTTCGTGCCGTTCATGATATTGTCGTTTGGTCTCTTCAGACAGGTATTCGACTTTCACATGAAGTGTTGCTACCAAAGTGTAGATGAACGGGTGCTAGCATAATACAAAGCAGAAATGCATAGCTGCAGCCAAATAAATCACGCTGGCATATTGCTTGTGCTAAAAATCCCGTCAGCTGTCAGGACTCTGCGTTACAATCAATATCGCAATGATGAACAGGTTCCAGGTTGACAAAACATATTCCTGAACTTGGCGACATCTCCCCTGTCCGGCCATTACTGTACTGAATAGAAGGCTCCACCTCTGCCGCTGGCCACACTAACAGGCTGCCGTACAAAAATATGGGGCGCTGAGTTACTCGTTCCAGGGCATTGGCCGGATCCAGCGCAGTAACTACTTGCCGCTGGCTTGTTTATCTTGACCTCTCCATTCTACTTTTTCTTCTCTTTCATCCTTCTTCTTCCGTATTAATTTGTTTCGTGCCAAGATAGAGAAGAGAACTCATTTTCTTGTTTGTTCTCATCCTTAGATATTCTCAGCGCTCCATCCCACCCGCTGCCCTGCCCGCCGAGAACCCCGCGACAAAGATTGCCGATAACAAGCGATAAAGACCAGAACAGCGACAAACACAACGCAGCTGGACACAATGGGATCGCAAACAGAGGGAGCGAATGGCGCAAAGGTGCCCGACGTTGTTGCCAGTAGGTCTATGCCATGGCTGCCCATTGTTTACAACCGCAGCNNNCGCGATGCAGACCTGGGCTTTGCGCCGGCCGTAAAGCTGTCGGGCGAATGGTCCGTCAACAGAGTGTTGGAGGAGATTCCCAGCGAGGCGCCTGCCGAGGGCTCCAGCTCTCCGATTCCNTTTTTCCACATGCTCTCTCGGCTCAAGACTACAAAGCGCGAGGGATGGAGGCGGTTTGGAATCGAAAGGTCAGTATTCGAAAGCATCACGGCANNNTTACTGAAGCACAACGGCNNNCTGGGGGTTTGTTGCAGAGGCGAGTCGATTTCTGATCACATGTATCGCATGTCCCTCATCACCATGTTTGCGCCTCCTGCGCTTGCCAAGAAGTTGGATCTGCAGAAGTGTATGAAGATGGCGCTGATCCACGACATGGCCGAGCTTTTGGTCGGAGACATTACACCAGTTGACGGCGTTCCCAAGACGGAGAAAAACCGGCGCGAGGCTGAGACGATGGACTTTTTAACCAAGAATCTGTTGCGGAGCGTTGCTGGAGGCGATGTTGGGGCTGAGATCCGGGCGGTATGGCAGGAGTACGAAGACTCCAAGACACTGGACAGCCACTTTGTACACGACGTGGACAAGATCGAGCTGATGCTGCAGATGGTGGAGTACGAGAAGCAGGGCAAGGGACATGTGGACCTGGGAGAGTTTGCATATGTCGCGACAAAGGTTACGCTGCCTGAGATGAAGGAGTGGGCGGACGAGCTGCTCAAGGAGAGAGATGATTTTTGGAAGAACAAGGAACATGTCCACGGCGAGAAGGGCATGGANGGGGGCGTGTCTGCGGAGACGAGCCATGGGCAAGACGAGTACTATGAGCGAAAATGATATTGCGAGGCTTAGTAGTTGATGTGCTTTTTGGGTTATTGTTTAAGAAGGGAGGCGAATTCACATTCGGGCGGGCATATAATAGAGAGCTTATAGACTTGTGTGTGTGTGTATGTGAGTGTGAGTGTGGCATCCTTGTGCTTCGCTTTGCTTTCCAATCACGACACGTAGGAAGCGTGAGTGAATGAGTGAGTACTGGTACGAGTATCAAACAGTCAATCAATCAATCAAACACCACGATGAATCCCACGTTGACATCTCAGATACTGATATCGATACTGATACTGATACTGTCACCATCTCGTGATTGCCCCTGGCAACACCTCTAGCGGCGCTGTTGGTGCCTGGTGACCACCCGCCGGTGCGTGTGGGGAGAATGTTTTTCTCCGCCAAACCACTAAAAGCCTTTGGCCGGGCGAACCGGATTGCTTCCATTGCTTCTGTTCATGCAAACGCACAAGCACAAGCACAAATTGTGTCAATTGCAGTCCCGCTGGAGTCCAAGCTCCCAAGAAGCAAGCGAGCAAGCAACTGAAGTGACCAGGGCTGAGAAACTGCGGAGGCTGGGGGCAAAGACGAGCCACACTCACTGCGTGCGCAAAACCCACTTAATCATCGGTTCACTTGTCTCTCACTCACTCTCTCACCGCTGCCCGGACATTCCAACACAGAAGCTGGGGAAAAAAGAGACGAAGAGCTCGAAACTTAGTATATCAGAGGTTGAGCTTCCCACCGCCAAAGTCGTCCCCCTTTTTTTTGTGTGTCCTGCAGGAACTCGCCCACTAGCTTATCGAAGTGGTGCTGCTTGCACTGCAGCTTTAATAAGGGCTGCCACGGGAACCTCACATATCAATTCCGGGATTGGCGATTGCGTCGCTGCCATATCCCTGTTTTTTACTGAACTTACTCCATACATCACTCTTCCTTGTCTCGCCAGAGCCTTTTGCCGCCGTGGTTGCTGGCTTATCAGAGGCGCCACCTCCGCATTCCAAGGCGCAGCAGGAGAGGAGAAAAAGAGGGTGTGACAAAGTCCTTTTCTTGTTCCTTGTTCCCTGGTTTACAACGGTCACGAGGTGGGCGATAAGGAGCCAGGCAAGAAAAAAAGCAACCTGGAAGACATTTCCCAGCGGCTAGGCAGCACAGCAGTTGGCACAAAGCAGGAGAGCGAGAGAGCGGCACACCATCGCCAAAGTTACGGTGCGGCTTAGAGCAGCGGCACGTCAGCAGGGCAGCGCCATTCATTCACTGCCTGTCCTGTGCGGTTCAGCTCTGCCCAGCTCTGCCCAGCTAGACGGCAATCGAGTTGGGGACGGTGAATCATTGGACAGCGCAGCGAGGCATCGATCGATTCATTTCGAGCAGCCCTCCTCCATCTGCGGTACCGGCTTTTACACCAGCCAGCCAACGGGACCGACAGCGACGCCGAGACGGAGACGGACAGACAGCGAAGAAGAAGAATCAGAAGAATCGACAGAATCATGACGTTCGCTTCGCATTACCACATGTCCGGCACGTTTCACGACGGCGTCCACCCGGGCCTGTTCCGCCCGCCCGTGTCGCCCAGCTCCAGCACCGACTATCTCTCGTCGTCAACCTTTGCGACCGAGTCTTCCAAGCGGAAATGGAGCCGCAGCAACGGCATGCAGACCGGCAGCTTCTTTGAGGATGTCTACATGGACAGCGCCCCGAGGAATTATGCCCTCGCCGGCCAGCTTCACTCTCCCGTCATCGGCTCCAACCTAGACGACGCCGACGCCGCCATGGGCGAGAGCATGTACTCCGACTCCGACTACAGACGAGCCCTAGGCACGAAACGATCGCGAGACGAAGGAGACGACGATTCCAGCGGCGGGCCGACGCCGCTCTTCACCCAGCCCGAACCCGAACAGCCTACACAATCTGGAAGCTGGGGATCATTTGCCTTTTCCACCATCGGGGGCGTCGTTGGCCGTGTGTGGGAGTTTTGCAAGGCCGGCGCCTTCAAGGGCTTTTACGCAGGAGGCGGCACGTCATATAAGATGACGAGTGCAGGCGTTAGCGTGGACGAGACGGGATCCAACAGCGATCAGACGTACTACTTCCAGGGCGGCTCTCAACAACAGCTGCAGCAAAACTCACAACCGAGCCGCGACCTTCACTTTGGCGGCCGAGAAAGAGGACGGCGTCTACACAGACAACTCCCCAAACGGGACCACTACAGCAACAATAACCAGAATGCTGGCTACGACTCTTCATACGACAGCGGTGCATCAACACCTACTGGTCCGGCGCCCAAGAGACGTAGGCATACAGAGAACGGAGGCGAACTGGGCAAGAACTGGGTCATGATCCATGAGCCCGAAGCTGAGACAAGGACACCCCGAAGAATGCCCTCCTCAGCTCTTCCATCGCCGCGCTATCGTACCCAGCAGACGCCTGTGACCGACCGCCGCATGAGCTCCGCAAGCAGCTTCTCTACTCCCACAACCTCCAACGCTGCTCCCCTTCGCCCTGCCAGTCGTGCTGCAGGCCGTCCGGGTAGTCGGATGTCTGATGCCAGCTCCCTCAGGCCCCTGCAGTCGGCATCAGCGGCCTCGTTTGCCTCCTTCAAGGCGCCCAGCGCGCCCAAGCCGCCTACCCCTTCCCATACCGCAAGCAGGATCCCTGTCAAGGCCAACACTTCGGCCGTCCTCGCATCGTCGGCCGCGCTCTCGACCTTTGAGCAGGGCCGGAGGCGCCGACACACAGTCGTGCCGTCGTCTTCCGATCCGTCGGCCTCGTCTGGGCATCGCCGCCGCGGCAGCATAGCCTCAGTGGCCACTAGTAGGGTGAATGAGATTGACTCCAGCCCGCGACTCGACGCCGAGGCCAGGAAACTGGCTGCTCGCCGCCAAATGGAGGAGCGTGACAACGACGAGCGCATGTCGGCCTTTAACAAACAACTACAAGACATGATCCGACAGGGTAGAGAAGCCCTAGGGACGACTATTGAGGTTGACGGCAGCTGGGAAGACATTTCCTAAATAGGATTGCCATTACGATCCTATTCCATTCCTTAACATGACGATACTTTTTCTTCTCTTCCTGTCTATTTATTGATTGACGAGTTTCCTACTTCTCTTCTTCACCCTCTCTTTTGTTTGCCTGAAAGGGCACTTATGACATTATGAGATTACAAGATGCGAAAAACGTATGAATGAGCTACACAGAATCTGCCTGGCTGTTGTTTGATTTGTTGATTTGGAGGTTTTACTGCAATTTTGACTATTTTGCCACGTCTTTTTCATTTGTTTCTTTATGGGACTCGGATGGTTGAATATGTATTCTGCGAGCGATGCGGCAGAAAAAAGGGATGGGATATTCACCACCATTCGTCATTTTTACCATCTCTGAGCCCCTTTAACGACCGAGTTGATACGGAGGAAATATTGTATTTTGGGAGTGTTCCTGTCCTTTGAAGGGCAACAACATGGGCTCTCCTCCCGCTAATGACTGACATGAGGACGAAAGGATATGAACGTGAAAAACGCGGTGGCGGAGGATATTTTTGATAGCTTTAGCATTTTAGCACAATGAAATAAAGTTACAAACCATCTTTTATGGAATGCATTTTCACGACACTAGTTTTCGTGATTCGTGATCCTTCACCTGATGTTCGATGACAGCGGAGGAATCTATCCGAAAGGACACCAGACTAGGTACTATAGTTAAGAAGGGAGAGGTGACCAGTTGTGGCTGATAGCAAAAAAGCTGAGGTTAGACAAGAGACATCAAATAGGCGAAATGAGTTAGTGCTGCTGGATTTTTCGCGTGCCCTTTTTAAGCCACGCCGCAAAAGGTTCATTTCAAGACGCGGGACAAGGCAAGGACAGGACGGGATTATTTTTAGTATGTGATGAGTCCATGATTGTGTGCTAATGTATGTGCTCAGTGTGGGTGTAATTATAGAACTTTTTATTTAGGTAGCTTGGCAGCTGGATTATGAGACTTGGTGAGGGGAGTGTTGGGTCGTTTGCCAAGTTCACGCCTTTTTTTTTATGATATCGTGTACTTGCTTGGGGGAGATGGGGCTTGTTTTGGGGAGAGAGCTTTCTTGAGTCATACTTTTTATTATTCTGTTTATCTATTAGGTATTTCAATTGGGGATAAATTTGTTTGATAAATGTTTTCATTAAATCTGTCGATCCTTGCGTTGAGTGCTTGCAGCAGCTCATGTTTATATTTAGCATCATCTCATCTGTCAAATTCATCCACCGTCCACCTCGTGCCACCAACCTTGGCACTTTTCAGGAAAAGACATCTGCCACGCCCAATTTTCCAAGACATTTCTTGTGATACAAAACTAAAAAAGCACGACCTAGAACCTAGAACCAGGAAGCCAAAAAAAAAAAGCGAAGAGCGAAAAGCACTACCGCTAATTGCAGCTAGGATATAATTCCTCCCTTGCATATGTTTTTCGTTCACCAAAAGTTCCCTCCCCCTCTATTTCCGTCGTAGAGTCTTGCTCCAGCCCTTTTCCTGGGTTCTAGCCAACCCTTGGAATGATAGTAGTAAACCCCCCAAGGAAAGCTATACGATAGCAGGAGGATAGAGAGAAGCTACCTAGTAGTATCCGGCAAAGGCAACTCCGCGAAGTTTGACGGACAGCTGAGGAGATAGGAAGAGCAGGGGGCGTGTTGCCGGTGGCGTTGTGAGACATTTCGTCCAAAAAGAAAAATCCAAAATACCACGATACCTTTTTTTTCTTCCTTTTTCTTTCTTCTTCTTTTGTTAGTCAAACACCCCGAAGGTGTACGGAGCAGCGAGTAGGTACTTAACAAGGGAGTGTCCCCGGATTTCCGTGCCCTTTTTTTGATCGCCCTCGGTCGCAGATCAAAAGTTCAGACGACACACTTTTTTGTTTCTTTTTCTCTTTCAATTGTACAAAAGAGAGAAGATCTTTTATTCAAAGGGATCAATTACTGTTTGACGCGGATCTGCGAAGAGGCGCATATAATACAAAGGGACATCCAACATCCAGCCATGAAGGTAAGTAAATAAATACATACACCTCTTCCATTCCACACAAAACCCTCCCAGCGATATATAAACAAAGCAAGAAACTCCAATTGACACCATTAAAACAAAATAGTTCACGACTCTCCTCTTCCTTCTCCCCGCCGTCCTCGCCCTTCCAACCGAGCAGGCGCAAGACTCCTACGCCATCGATGCGAGCCGCAGTTTCCATTGTCCCGACAAGGTCCAGGGCTTCTGCTCCGCGTCCAATATCAAATCAGGATGCAGCTCAGATGGAAAGTTTCATTCCGAGGCCATGGATACATGCGGCGACTGTGAATGTGACTGAGTGGTGGTGGTGACGGTGGTTTGAGAAAGTGTTTGGTGGTATAATTATACACGGACGGGTTTAATATGCTTCTTGTTTTGTCAATGCTGCGAGTTTGATGCGAGTTCCTTGCTTAGGTTGTTTTAATTTTTGTCAATGGGAAGTGTAAATTGAGCATCGGTCTATCATGCTGCTTGTCTACTAGGTAATGGCATGTGAACAACAAAGTCTACCTGATGTATCTATCCCATGACTAACGCAAGAATACCATCAACTTTTCTTTATCCATCAAACAACAAATCACCGTAAAATCAGCAAAAACATTCCCTCAGACGAGCCTATGACTCCGCTATGGCAGATCCATCAGCCTCTCAGAATCTTGAGGGCCTGGCTCAAGGAGTCAATCTCCTTGGTCAGCCGCTCTCTCTTCTCCCTCACTGCCAGATCCTCCCCAGCAATAATCTCCAGCTGCTCTGCCGTCATATTCAGGACCACATTGTCCGACAGCACCGTCAGCGGACCATTGTTTGCATGCAGCAGATAGTAATCAATCGCCTGCTGACAAACCACGTCCACAAAGCGGCTTCGCGCAAGATCATAGTACGCATGGAGAGCGTTATGAATAGTCATACCCGTCTCCTCGAGTGAAGACTTTGGCTGCTTCTCGGGTTGCGTGTCATCGCCCTGCTCTGGGCCAGGCTTTTGCTCATTGAGCTTTAGCTGATTAAACTTTTCCTCAAAGCGGATGTCGTACGTGATAGTTCGAGTTTCAAACTCAACAGACAGCAGAAAGTCGACATGCTCCATTGCTCTCGCATATCGCTTCACCAGGCCGTCATGGCCGTCATGGCCATACAAGAGGAAGGCCCAGAGCTCCTCACGGACGACAACATCTGGGCAGCACTCTTCCAAAGTTTGGCGTATGAAGTGATGAACAATCAGCACAGCGTTTGAGACATGCGCATACGCCATGAATGGCCACTTTTTACCCTGTTCTTTAAAAGTGCATGGCAACATNNNGCGTTGAACTAGTGCAGCATGNNNGAGATGTCGCATACTGCTCAGGAATTCCAATTGACAACTTACAGTTCCCATCTCATAGCCTCGGGCCTTGATATACTGCTCTTGGATATGCTCCAGCATGCCGCCCACCTCGGGCTTCGAGCACCAGTATGGGTCCGTGACAATATCGCTCAAGTCTTCTTCGCCGAGGGTTGGAATTTTGAAGTGAATTCTTTCGTCATATAACGAGGATCGACCCTGTGAAGCCAGTTCGTCATGTGTGGCAGAACCTTCATGGTTTTCTAGCTTGTTCTCAGCTGCAAGATGTTCGACTTCGGTATGGAACTCTCTGGCATGTCCCTTCTCGAGCATGATGCGCGAAAAGGCCTCGTTGATTGTACGGATTCGAGTAATCAACCTCATCTCGAGGTCCTCGAAAAAGTTATTGCGTGTATAATACGCATCCAAGCCGCACTCTTTGATTCGCATGAATCTCGAAGCAATCTTGCCGACATATGCACGTTGTTGATCCGTAGAGTTTCGAGGCTCGCCCATATCGGCGAGAAGCCCCTGGCTCTTCTTCAGATTCACCATGATCTCACTCTTGACAACTGGGAACTCTGCGCGAGTTCGATCCATCAAGAGATGTTTGATCCGCATACGAAGTGCTGGGATACCCAGTCTGTCAGATGGCAGGGTGTTCCATGGAGCTTGTCCAAACAGAGACAGCTCCTGCTGGTCGCGATGGTTCATGCTGCCAGAAGTGTCATCAGCGCCGAGATTCTTGACGACGCAGTAGCCAAGGTGCAAATCTCGCCGTTTGCCGTTGACGAGATCGCAGATAACCGCCTTGGTGGCGTTCTCAATGGCAAGATCGGGCTTGGTGAGGACACCCAAAGTGCGTTTTCCCTGGGGGTCAGCCTCAGCTGCAAGTCGGAGAATCTTTTGGTTGGCAATGTCACCATTGCAGGGGACCACGGCGAGTATAATGGTTCGGCTCTCATGAATGTAACGCTTCACCATATTTTTCACCAAGTCAATGTCTGACTCAGTCGTCAAGCCGGGAGTGACAGTCTCGAACATGCCAGGAACGTCAATGACAGTGAGGTGATCAGCGTTGGGGCCGCTGATTTCAACCTTGAGGACGTCCAGGCTAAAAGCGCTGCCTCCGTCTCCGTCAGTCTCAGACACCTTGATTCCCATAACTTTAGCAGCCTTGACGATGCCCGTTAGTCTTCGCCTCAAGGTAATGTGATGAGAAAGTGTGATAGAGGTGCCTACATCTTCAAAGATTTTTGGAAAATCATCAGAAAGGATCGTGTCCGTCGATCGTCGAAAGTCTCTGACGAGCTTCTCGCGCTCCGGAGATGGGTTGTGCGGGATGATGGACACCACGACGCTCTCCGTAGCTTCACGTCGGCACACAATCTCGGTGGCATGGCGAGTGCACAGAGTAGCCGATCGTGGAAACTGGAATCCCGTCAGGGACTCGAGGACGCTTGATTTTCCAGCACTCTGGTCTCCGACCACGACCACTACAGAAGAATTAGAAAGTGTNNNAACGTTCATCCTTGGTGTGATGTCTTGAGGACTGACCTGAGGCAGGGGCACGAGATGAGATATGCCCAATGCGCGAAGTTTGTCCACCTTGTCCAAAAGGACTCGGTTTCCAAGGCCATCGCCTGACTTGTTGTTGGTGGAAGTTACACCCATGTTGGCAATTGTCTCTTCGCAACGGAGATTGAGGATGCCAACAAAGGAGAAGTTGAAAAAATTCGAAGGATAGGAGAAAGGGCCAATGCAGTTATCCGATGGGGAAGAATGTTATTCCTTCAAAAGTCTCCGAGGGGAATTTCGGCGAGTTTCCAACCATCTTTGATGTTTCAGCTGGCAAAAGACTGGCTGGCAGCTGTATGGGGTGAGTAGCTGTCGTGCCAGCTGTTAGAGTGGTGGAGATGCCGGCAAGGCGAGTCGTGGGCACCGCATCAGCCATGGCTTGGTGTATGATAGAGCGAAGAGAGACGAAGTGGCATATAGGCATATAGATGGATGCCATTGTAGATTGTGTGAGAGAGAACAGATGGTTGGGATGTAGATGAAAGGAGGAGGATGGAAGTTGGGCAATTTGATAGAGCAGGCGATATGCTATCAGGGAAGTACCTGCCTAGGAACATGTACCATATACTGTAGTTATCTTGAGCCAATGATAACCCTGATCTATCTTCTTTTCAAAATGCGCTCTTACAAAGGGTGATCAAGTCAATTGTCATGATTTCCGATGATAGCCATCGAAGTTGCAAACTCAATATCATAATTCTCTGCTTAAACGATCACGCAATCGCCGGTTACTCGCGCCTCAATGGCATATGTCTACTCTTCGGCGAGAGGACTCATACACCGTAACCCCTCCCATTATAAATTGATAAAATGCCTGCATGCAGATCCATTTTCCTGCACCAATTGACCAAATCCCAAGTAGTTTTGCACCTGTATCATCCCTGAAATGCGTATCAAATCGTGAATTCCTACCTGTTGATATCGGCTGCAGGGTAAGTCTTTTTGCTGCTCCGACGCCGGAAGTGCCCCTCCAAAAACGTGCTCGCCGGTGACTCCCCCACCACAGCTTCCCGCAAACAGCAGCACGTCTTAGTAACAGGCGCCACCAACCAACCATATAACAAACTCCATCAAACTTTTTTTCTTGGCTCTTGGGATTGTAGAGCTGTCGCCGGTTTTTTCCTCAAACAAGTCAATCAACCACCAATTGACCTTATTACAATCACCATGGCTCCCCAACGTGCTTTGCTGCTGTAAGTCTCGACCCCAACAAGAAAGAAAATAAGAAGAAGACGAAAAAAATTACTCCAAAATGCCCCTCCCCCACTAACAACGTCATGATAGCGGCTCCGGCTTCGTCGCCAAGCCCACGCTCGACATTCTCGCCGAAGCTGGTGTTGAGGTTTCCGTTGGTGAGCAGCTCAGTGCCCAAAGAGACTTGATTCGAATCGATTCGACTTGTCTTCTTTCTCCTCCATCATCAACTGTCGACTAATGCCTCTCCTCCTCAGCCTGCCGAACTCTCGAAAAGGCAAAGAAGCTCTCCCAGGGCGTCAACCTTGCCTCTGCCATCTCCCTCGACGTCAACGACGAAAAGGCCCTTGATGCTGCCGTCGCCCAGCACGACCTAGTCATCAGCTTGATCCCCTACACCTACCACGCCGCCGTCATCAAGTCTGCCATCCGAAACAAGAAGCATGTCGTCACTACCAGCTACGTCTCAGACGCCATGATGGAGCTTGACCAGCAGGCCAAGGATGCCGGTATCACCGTCATGAACGAGATTGGTGTAAGTCGTGCTGTCTTTGGCCAATGTAAAGATGCTGAGTTGACTATATAGCTTGACCCTGGTATCGACCACCTCAGCGCCGTCGACACCATTAACAATGTCCACGCCGCCGGTGGCAAGATTCTGAGCTTCAAGAGCTTCTGCGGAGGACTGTAAATATGCCAAGCATGTGACAATTGAGGATTTCTTGCTAACACTGTTGCAATAGTCCGGCCCCTGAAAACTCGGACAACCCTCTTGGATACAAGTAAGCGCAGCAACAAATTCTCAATCCGCCTCTCCTGATATAGATCGCTAACGTTGCGCGAATTCAAGGTTCTCCTGGTCGTAGGTGATCCCATCAGCCTGGAACTCGATATGATATTCGAATCGTCCATCCAGCATTTAATCGAGATGCGCTCTTATTCAAATTATTCTAACCTTGGTATAATCAGATCCCGAGGTGTTTTGCTTGCCCTGCGAAACGCTGCTACCTTCTGGGAGGACGGAAAGATTGTCAATGTTGCCGGTCCGGTCAGTAATTTTCGCCATGCGCTACTACTACATTCGCTGTCTNNNGATGGCAGGATANNNAAAATACTAACACTATCACACATAGAATTGATGGCAACTGCTAAGCCTTACCACATCTANCCCTGGNNNGTCTACATAACTGACTACTCACCGTTTACAACGCTCNNNCAATGTTCAGGCTATGCTTTCGTCGCTTACCCCAACCGCGACTCAAGCATCTACAAGGAGCGCTACAACATCCCCGAGGCACAGACCATCATCCGTGGAGTAGGCACCGAATTGTTCTCGNNNTTTTATCAAGATACTAACATTCTGTGTTTCACTCTGAGATATGCTGGATTCCCCGAATTCATCAAGGTCCTCGTGGACACTGGCTTCCTCAACGACACTGAGCAAGATGCCTTCAAGCAGCCCATTCCCTGGAAGGAGGCTACCCAGAAGCTCCTCAACGCCCCCTCATCTAACGAGGCCGATCTCGTTGCCGCTGTCTCATCCAAGACAACTTTCAAGGACGCCGAGGAGAAGGCCCGCTTGATCTCTGGTCTCAAGTGGAGTATGTTTCTATCCCCCTATCGCTCTGACACAAGTTGTACCATATTATCTGGCACATCCATTGTTCTGGCAAATAGTAGAAGCACTCGCNNNTCTCGGGATACAGTCGGCATCTTCTCCGATGACAACATCACNCCCCGCGGAAACCCCCTCGACACCCTCTGCGCCACTCTCGAGGAGAAGATGCAGTACGAGGAGGGCGAGCGTGACTTTGTCGTAAGTCTTNNNCCCACCTTGCATCAACGAGACACAGCACACGTTAACATCAACCCCCTANNNATGCTCCAGCACAAGTTCGAGATCGAGAACAAGGACGGCAGCCGCGAGACCCGAACCTCTACTCTCGCCGACTATGGCGCTCCCATCGGCTCAGGAGGATACCTTAGTATGGAGAAGCTGGTCGGCGTGCCAGCNGGGTATTGGTACGTTGCAAGANNNATTTACCCTCACGTGCATGCCTGCTTCATGAGAAGGCGGAAGAAGAAAAAGAGAAGCCTAGAAGGGGTGAAANNNCTCACTGATTCGTGTTTGCCACCTATAGCCGCTAAGCAGGTCCTCGACGGAACCCTGTCCGAGAAGGGTGTTATTGCTCCCATGACCGCCAAGATCAACGACCCGTTAATTAAGGAGTTGGCCAAGTACGGTAAGTTTNNNTATATTTCTTTATTTACTCCTTATTGTCCTCGTACCCTGCAANNNCTTCCCTTTCTCTTCCATTTTCCCAGCGGATACAGCGATAAGTATACTTACAGATTTGTGTCAACTAGTATCGGATTCAAGGAAAAGGTCATCAAGCACAGTGCCTAAGTGGTTGAAAAAAGTCGCATGTGTGGCGCTATGTGGGATGCCTCGGTAACCAAAAGGCTATGGAGGAAACCAGCTGAGCTCAGCTAGCAGCAACATTCGTGCTTGGGGTGTCTCACGATAGCCTATAGAAATGAGAAATACTACCCATTTGGCTAAACCACTTGTCTATTGCAGTAGTCCATGTTGAAGAGACCCTCGGTGGCCGTAAGGGTAAAGCAAGAATTGCAACTAACACACACGTGAAATAATGAAGCCAAGTGCCTTGATTTGCACTATTATACACACTACCAAGTACCTTGCAGTAGTTCTACATAAATCTACCCCCAAACGATTTGTCACAAGGCTCTACACCCAAACGATGTGTCACAAGGCAACCAAAAACTCGAATCATGTCTGTTCCATTGCAAGTGGAGCAACGAAAATTCTCTTTCTTCTATTTGCATGCCCAAAAAACCAACAACAGCCCACAACCAAGCAAGCCATCGGGCGATTTTCGCCTCGTTTTTTCTGTTTGCATGTAGATGCTTCTAGACCAACGCAACCCTATCCTTCTGTAGCCTCATTACCACCCCTTGGGGTAAAGCAAGTGACTTTCTCAAATGGTATATCCATTCCAATGATTCCAAGAATAAAAGAAAAGAAAGAAAGAAAAGAAAAGAAAAGAAAAGTGTATGAACAGGAAAGGAAAGGGAAAGGAGACAATAAAATAACAGGACCAGTTAGTTTCGTCAATCGTACAACCCCATATACCCTGAAAAAGTGTAAGGGTACAATATAAAAAAAACGCCCATCGCTCTGATGAATGTACATATATACATGGGTAATGGTATATGTTCCGTGAGACAACCAGGAGTAGTAGTCTCTTCTCTCTCTAATAATGAAACAGCTCTATCAGTCTTTCAAAAGTGATCCGACATCTTGCAGTTGCATTGATGTCGCCAGAGGAGGGGGCCCTCCCCTGTCTATTCTGCCCCAGCCTGCTCCCCAGCTGGGCAGTTCTTGTTGCGCGTATTGTGGTCGGAATCGCGACGAGCTCGCGCCGCCCGGTGCCATAAAGCCGTCCGTCAGCGTAATCTCGTCCGAGCCAGCGTTTTCGTGGAAGCTGCTCGGGCGACGGCTAAGAGCAATCTCGTCGGTTCTATCGCTTCGGGCTTGAGATTTTCTGTTTCGTCTCCGCCAGAAGCGTGTCCTCTGTTGGGATGGATCGTGTTGGGCGAATATCTCAGGGGACTCCATGATGCCAACCCGAGGGGAGCGTCGACCGTTGCCAAATGTGCTGATACCGTGCGCTCGCGGATAGAAAAACCCGGCCGGCCGGCCACCGCTGAACGGATTCCACGGCCGCAGTCGAGGTGAAGTCATGTTGATACTGCCGTTGCATCCGGCGTTGTAGCTGGTGCGGGCCTCGCCCGAAAGTTCCTCCAACGTCATCCCCTTTGTCTCCGGTACCAAAAGGGAGACTAGCGTGCCCAGGAGCATAAACAGGGCAAAAAGTTGCAAAAGGCGATTCAAGTGTGGTGAGCACTGGTTCCCCGAGCAGTTGGGAGGGGAGTCCTTTCTCAGAATCGGGATACTGATGACCTGGGCGATAATGGCGCCGATCTTACCCGAAGCTGCGGAAACACCGTGGCCAGTGGATCTATATCGTGTAGGATAGCATTCTCCAGGAATAATAAAGGTAGTCGTGTTGGGGCCGGCGTTGAAGAGAAATTGCGCAACAATGTAGAGGGCGAGCATCGCGCCTTCGCTCAGGTGGTGAAAGTAGAAGCCGAGGATACAGAAGATGACGGTGAGCAGAAGGAAGCCGCCGAACTGAAGGGGTTTGCGGCCGACGCTGTCGATAGTGAAGACAGCAGCCCAGTAGCCAGGAATGGACCCGGCACACGCGAGTATGATCATTCCAACGGCTTGGTTGTACAGTTTGTGATACAGTGTACGTCCGGTGGCATAGCCAATGGCACTAAGGACCATGGTATTGTTCAAGCCTAGACCGTAAAATGCGAGGTCCTTNNNTTGTAACCGGATTAGTAAAAGGGGCGATGAGGAGAGCTGAATAAAAGAGTCGAGACGCACCAGGAAAAACCACGACATGGTTGTGCCAACGAGGACTTTGAAGTTCTTCAACTGGCCAAAGTAGCTCATCACGTCTGGCCACGAAGGTGGCGGCACATCGAGTGGTTGCTCGGTAGTCATGGTCCCCGATCGGGATCGCTTCATGGAGCCAAAGTCGCCCTTTGGCCGGCTCGACACGTAGGCTCGGATATCGGCATCAGCCTTTTCAATGTCGTTTTGGATATCAAAGGTGTAGCGAGGTGTCTCAGGGATGGTGATACGATAGTACAGGGCCAGGACGGCAGGGATGGCCCCAACGCCAACAATGATTCGCCACGATCGATCAGCGGCCTCCCTGCATGCCAAATCGCAGGCTCCTTCGGCCGAAATGTCGATATAATGTTTCTTGAACGCCACTGTAGTGATAAGCGCAACAATGGCGGCTAAAAGCTGACCCAGGCCCTGCATGGAGAAGACAGCAGCCATCATGGCCCCACGCCAGCGTGTCGGCGCAAACCTACACAGNNNGTGATTATGCTGGGAGATGCGACATTTCGGATAAATTCCGTACTCTGATGTGATGACTGAAGAAAGGGGGTAGTCGCCCCCAATGCCGATGCCNNNGAGCCGCGTTAGTTTTGTTATGCCGGGGATGAGCGGGATGGAAGGGGGATGGGTGGAGGTCTTGTATACCATCATGACGCGCCAGAATACCAGCAGGCCGGCAGCACTAATCGTGGGACTTGGAGACGCAAGGGCACAGCCAAATGTGCCAATGATGATGATGATGAGCTCAATGCCGTACATACGGCGTCGGCCAAGCGCACTGCCGCAGATTCCCGTCAGCACAACCCATTCCAGAAAACCAGTTCCTCCATCATGTTGGTGCCAAACNNNCTCGGCAAGCCAGCCAAAGATTATCATTCCCAGCACAATCCCGCCGCTGGTCGAGGCCTTGAGCGCTTGGTTGACAGGATCGGGTAGAATTCCGTCGTTGCCTCCGTAGCCGTTGAGAGAGCTATCGCTGCTGTAAAAGACGACCCCAAGGAGGGTGGTGATGAGGTTGATGGCGAAGATGTCGTAGGAATCGAGAAAGAATCCAGCTCCGGCAACAAGGACGGCTCGGACATTAAAGTTGGGNNNGTCAGATACGAAACTACAATTCTTGCAACCTTGTTGACAACCAGTCGCAACTCCAGGGCTGGCGAGTTGGGACGTACGGTATAATCCAAAAGGGACCTTGTCAATCTCGGACAAGGCCAGACGTCTCCGCAGGTTGGGATCGGTAATGTGTGAATAGTCGTTGTAGAAGTTGTGAAAAGCATTGTTGCCGCCATACGTTTGGTGGTCGCGGCCACGGATTGATGCTGCTGGCGGCGGCAGCATCTCGCCATCCATGTAGGAAGGCATTGCGGATGGACGTTGAGATGATTCAGTTGGATAGCAAGGACGAGCCCTGGTTGCCGCTACGGAGAATACATGGGGGACCGGCGACGACAGATGAGGGAGGTTTGATAAGAAGCTGCCGTTTCGAGCTTAACAGCGGGAAAATCGTGGCCTCGTAGATGTCGTCTTAATGATGAGCCTCCCTCGTAGTCGTGTAAAGAAGAATGTCGAGCCAGGCAACAGGCTGCTGGGATTCGCAATTCGGCGTGGGTGGGAAGGATTCCGGTATGGACCGCATGTGCGAAAGACTGGTAGGCCGCTTTCAAGGCTGGACAATGCGTGCGCCGCAGCTTGGCGTAAGGCTGAAAGGATGAGCCGGGTGATTGCTTTTATCAAGGCGATGGGCGAGCCGTACTCGTACAGTAGATGATGTGTTGCAAGTTCAGGTTCAGGCTGTCTCTATCCGAGGATGGACCTGTAACTGTAAGCCATCAGGCGCTAGACACCGAAAGAAGGGCTAGCCAGATGGAACGGAGGCGCTGCTCGGGAGTCAGGATTCGGGTGGGTGAGACGAGGCAAAACGCAAAAGAGGGACGGCTTGGTCTTTTGTTTGCTGGATGGATGGAGACTCGTACATGCGGCCGAGTGGATGGGATGGATGGAGCCACCGCGAACCGCCACCAGCCCCGGCGAAAGAAGGGCTGCCAAGGTTCGACAGCTGAGGAGGTTCGCCTGGCAGGTCAGCGAGCGGGCTGGTACGAGTTACGTACAAGCAACGAGTTGACGTCTTTTCTGTTTTCTTTGGGTCGTCTCGTCTTGTCGTGCCCCTGGTCTGTTCTGGTCTGTCTGGGTCTGGTCTCCGTAAGTCAGTCAGCACAGCATAACATCATTACAATGACAGTGACAGTGACATTGATGGAGAGAGAACAAGGCGGAGCAGGGCAGAGAGCAGGGAGAAGACAGACACTGACTGACTGACTGACTGAGCACGGCAGAAGAATGGACATAACGCGACTCACCCCCTCTCGTCTCGCAAGCTTCTAGCCTCCGTCCGTCGTCCGGCCCCTCTTTCAAAGAAGCCAAGCCCACTGGACTGGATAGGCACTGCTGCCGAAATCCTCAGCAAAAAGCTTCTCCCCTGCCCGCGGATGGTGATTGATTGATTGCGTGTGGATCGCCTCGACTACTGCACGTGCTGGAGCCCGCCAGCCAATGGGCGCCCGCAGCGACCTTTTGCCGACCCTCCGCCCGCACCAGAAACGCTCTGGCCAGTTGCCCTATGCCCCCTAGCGCAAGCCCCCTGTGGACTCTGCAGCGCTCCGAGTCAGAGGCTCGCAGCGTTCTCGAGGTTCTGAAGCCCTTCCAGAACGCCTGGGCTGTGCCTGTTCGCTGCCACAGCACTAGCCAGCAACTAACTTCCAGTGGCACGCAGCCATCAAGCTCCATTTTCCTTTTTTCTCTCGCCCTTTGCAGCAAATCAGGCGAACGGCTCGCCACTAGTTCCGCAGCACCCGCCTTCCATGTCGAATCGAAGCTGGAGAAGCCCGATTTTCTTCTTCTTCTTTTTCTCTGCTGCGTCTCTCGCCCGTTATTCCCTTTCCATCACCGGGCCGGTGCACACACACGCAACACGTTTGACACGCCATTTTATTGACTCGCGCACGCCAAGCGCAGTGGAGTGGCAACGTGCGAGATTAACTTGACAGAATGTCGTTTTTTTCGCATAATCTTGAACCCATGAGAGGAGCGGCGAACAGAGAGACGACAAGCCCATACACCGCCAGAATGAACCTGTCAACGCCTTAGCAGCGCTGCTCCGCCGATCCGGAGCGACATCCTGGATTAATTGAAGGATCCTAAATTCTCGCACGGAGAGCCGGATGCGGCATGAGTTCCAGCGCCCGTCTCCCGGTAGCACGAGAGTCCTGGATATATTACTGTACGAGCAGATACCTTGCATGTCCATGCATGCACAGTACTTACAATACAATCAATACAACGGATCAATTGTCATAAAAGGCACCATAATGGTACTCGTACCAAAGTTGGTAGGTCGCGCTGCCGGTAACGTTATCGTCGAATCAGCAAACCAGCCTCAATCAGGCTGGCCTCGTTGCTGCAGAACTGCTGCCCTGATAGGTTCATGCACTCTACATCTGACGCCAGCAAGGATCGCCCCTTGCTAGCCACGCCCTACGCCCGCTTGGCTGGCCGTCGGTTCTCCCAGCTGCTCACCAGAGGCATTTCGCCGTTGCACCCCACGTGGGAGCGAGCTGTGGCTTGTGAATCTTGTCAGGCTGGGTGCATGCCGCCAGAACTTCGAAGCGAGATGCTGCGTGGGGAGCGGAATCGCGATTCGACAGAAAAAAACACATGGCTAGCACGCCAGGTCAGGTCACTCACGCCCAGGGTTTTGCATCGCATCGCATCGCATCGCATCGCATCGTGCTACGGCCGGTGCATACAACTGATCTGGGGTTCCGTCTCGTCGTCGCATAGCTAGCTGTCAGCACCTTGATCAAGGCCCGGGACACTTGCTGTGCCATCCCCAATGGAGACCTGCATTGCATCAGGGGGCTCCCAGTCCCGATCTTGCTCGTGTTGCTTCAGCTGTCCGGTCCTGCGGGAAGAAGAGCGACGGGGGACGCATGGCACGCCCTGTTCAATAATCATGTGCTAGCGGGGATAAAACCGATGGGGAGAGGAAGCTTTGACTCTTTTGTAACAATCAGACGGAATTCCAATTCCATTTTCCTGTCTGCAAAGTGTCAAGCATCTCACAAGTTGCTAGAAGGGGGCGGGAAAAAGGCAAAATTGCCGTCAACTCATCGCCGTTATCGCTGATTGGTAGAATCCACACCAGTGCAAAGGCATCTAGATTGTTTCGTGCGGCTCTCGCGCGTTCCAGAGTCAAGCGCCGCAAGCTTTGCCTGAAGCTTCCAGTGTCGAGCCAGACGGATTGCGGGAACTCGATGGTATTCCTTCCGTTCAGCTCCGCTTAGCATCATGCTCGCAAATACGACTTCAGCCGTCTGGGGACGCAACAGACTGGGTCATCCATCCCCCCGGTCAGTACATACAGGCATGCTCGGATTATGCAGTCATCGCCTTTTGATGCTCAATACAGAGCAGAGCACAGACACAGACGCAAGTAGCGACGGCAGCTCGGGTCCACTGTCTGTAGCTCACTTAATAGGGCCGTGTCGAAGCCCAGAGGTTGAAGCTAGACTGAGGATCCGGATCCTAGCCCCCCTGGTCCAAACGCCATCAATGCTTTCGTCCTTTTTTACTCCTCACTCGGAGCGAAACCCGTCCATGTGGTAAATCAGCGTCGCAGCGTTACGGAGCAGATTAACCGACATTCAATAATTCGTTGCTCCCCTTGTCCGGGTGCCAAAAATCCTCCGAGGGCCTTCTTCCGTCTCGACAGCCAAACACTCGCACATGTGACGGGATCCCTTGCCGTATATTGGCCCTGCATCCCCAACATCTTATGGTGTTTCAGGAACTACACAACAGTAGTTGTTGTACTCGTAATCGTAGTATTATCCAATATTTTACCCGTAGCTCTTTTATGAGCCGCTATCTATACTAGCAACATGCCAAGATATCTACAGCAAGTATGTACCTTGCAGTTTTGAGATGATGCCAAGTTTGTATCCAGTACCAAATGTCACTACCATATCGAACCCGAATACCAGGTCGTAGACTAACTAACAAGATGCATCGTTACCATGCAGTAATATCATCCACCTCAGCTTCGCCGAACGTGCTCGACTTCGTCAGCTGGCCCACGCCGACTTCCTCTAGGGCGCCACCCTCGACTGACATGATATCAGGTAGAATCTCCTTCAGGAATCCCAGCACGTAACGGTTGACCTGCTCAAACTGCAGCAAGAAGGCGTCATGCCCCTCGGAGCTGTCGATCCGCTCGAGTCGTGCATTCTTTACGTGCTGCGCAATCTCCTCCTGCTCGGCAAACGTAAACAGCCCGTCGCTCTCGATGCCAAGTACAAGCAATGGCTGTTCAATTAGCGCGAGCGCCTCGGCGATCGTTGCCGCCCGGTCCCTAGACACATCATGCGTGTCAAGCTTCCGCGTCATGGCAATGTAGCAGTTGCTGTCAAAGCGCTTGACGAATTTCTTTCCCTGGTAGCGCAGATACGACTGCGCAGAAAAGTACGTCGACGTGGGCATCTTGTCTCCTCCAGTCAGGCTCTCTTCTTCCTGATCATTTCCAGGGCCGTGAAACTGCGGGTCAGCATTTTCGGCTGATCGCGAGCCCGGGCTGCTGGTTCCGGACCCATTGTGGCTATTCTTGCGTGAGACTGATGTGCGCTTGACGTTGTGCCCGTCGTTGTGAATGTGGAAATGAGCTTCCGATGGGGTGCTGGGACGCGGCCGTTCTCGAATCGTCTGTACCTTTGAAGGGTCGGGAATGTTCCGGCCAAACCGGGACTCGAACGAGTTGCGACTGCGATAGGTGAGTAGGGCAGACATCCGAGCCGCACCTAGCCCGGTCACAGGCGGATCGTCAAACGGGTAATAGCCGTCATCATACTTTGGGTCGGCGTAGATGCTCTGGCGTTGAGCTTCTCCCCAACTGATGCCCCATGCACTGTGCCGGCTAGACGTGGCAATGGGCACGACACAGCGAACGTAGTCCTTTCCGAAATATGCCCACTCCAACACGAACATGCCCCCGAGCGAACCCCCGATGACAGCAGCCACTTGCTTCACGCCCAGGTCATCGAGAATGAGTTTGTGTAGGCTGGTTTCCAGGTTAGCCCTCCGTGCCGTGTTGACTGGGGTTGGAGGCAATAAAAAAAACAAAGGGGCGTCTTACTTCACGTCATCTCGAATTGTCGTGAGAGGGAACTCGGGCCCATAGCGATCATTCTTGGGGTCGCCATCCTTGGCCGTGACGGGGCTTGCTGTGCCGTAGGGGCTACCCAAGCTGTTCATGCACACGATGAAGAACCTCGAGGTATCGAAAGCCCTACCTGGACCACCAAGCAGGGGACCCCACCAGTCGCTCACATCAGCACTGCCGGTTAGGGCATGGCAAATCACCATGGCGTTGTCACCAGATGGCGAGAGCCGGCCGCGGGTGGTGTATGCAACGGGAACATTGTATAGCGTGACTCCAGATTCGAGTGTAAATTCCGGAACAATGGCTATTTGCTGGTCGGGGATGAGGGCCGCAAAGGGGTTCTCAGGCTGCGACTGGGTTCTTTCTTGCAGGTATTCAGCCACCACTCTTGTCATAAAATCTTACATCAAATTTCGTAACTCAAAACTGACGACCGGCATGGCCACTCGGCCAAGGATCGCCAGGAGGGGGAAGCAGAAAAGAAGTAAATTGAGGGCCAAGGAAGTATGTAGTGTCTGGGCGTATATAGAAAGGATATGCTGTACTGACCGTATTTCATTTTGGCATCACCATTGACACCTTTTGTCTCACTCATCTTGACAACCAACTGCAGGTGATAGGTAACTACTAGGTAATGACTCTGCTCCGTTCTCGGAGTGCAGCGCAGACCATGCAAACGCTTAGTAGGATACCCGGGACCTGAACCCAGATCAAAGATTGAGCGACAACCGAACGACAACAATCAAAACGCTTCGTGATGTATCCAACCGCAGTAGCTGAAGAGTGAATCAGAGCAAATATAACATGTGCCAAGTGAATTTGTGGAGGATGAGAATTTCAAAGAGCCGTGGCGCAATTCCAACCCCCGGCTCTTTGTTGGAGGTCAGATTACTATACCGACTCGTTAGGTAAGCCGTGCTAATGTAGCATCACGTGAGCTACTTGGTGCTCAAGCTGAGGACAGAAAAAGCAAGACAGCAAAATGAAGAAATGCATCCTTGATAACTACAATAGCGGTTACTAGGGAATTGCAGATATAGTAGCAGCTATTAAAAAAATGTAGATATAGTAGTAAATATTAGTGAAATGCAGTTATAGTAGCAGATACTTATAAACAGGCGTATAATGCAACGCGTGGGTGTTTAAATCTTCTCTGTCTTGCTTTTTCTGACCTTCGCCTCACTGTACTTGTACCTGAATTTCTGGTCGCAAGGCTGCCGTGGTCCGTGCACCGCTGCTGGGAGCGCAGCTTCACGACTTCACGCGGAACCTCTTCAAACTTGATTTTGGTTCGACGTGCAGCTTTTCAGCATCAAAACCTGCCTCAGGACGCGGGCTGTGAAAAGCCTTGTTCAGCTCTGCAGAATCTCGGCGCGAATCGACTTACCCTGCCCGAATTGTGCTCGAGCCTCTCCGTTTACCTCTTGGGATTTTTTTTGTTTCCCTTTCGTTTGCCTGCCGTAGCCTTCACTCTTTTTTCAGCATTTTATCACAACCAGCTACCGCCCAGGCTCCGAACATTCGCACCTTCGCCCATCCCGCCGCGTTTTCGCCTCTTCTCCCCTCAAACCAACACTTGGAATTGCCTGCAGATGGTCCCATGAATCCGCCGCTAATGGTATAGCACGCGCCGATCCCTCGCAGCATCTTCGAGCGTCATGCCGCAGAAGCGCAAGCGGCTCGATCGATCATCAGGCGAAGGAGGCAGACCATCGCCACACAATCCAAGCGACGCCGCTATTGCGCTTCACGAACGAGACGACACCATGAACCACATGAACCAGGGCCAAGGCCGAGGCCGAGGCCGGGGAGCGCATCGGGGTGCCAATCAACGGAACCCGTCGCGTGGCCACAACAATCGTGGTCCTCATAACAACTATCAGCAGAACCAGCACCAGAATCAGAATCAAAATCAGAATCAGGGCCAAGGACAGAATCAGAATCAAAATCAGAGCCAAAACCAAAACCAAAATCAAAATCAAAACCAGCCTCCAGCATCGCGAAGGCCCAGCTCATCCTCCTCTCAGCAGGCACCTCAGCCATCTCCAGCAGCTCCGAGAGCATCTAANCCCCCTCCAGCGTCCAAACCTCCTCCTCCTCCGCCGCCTGCCTTCTCACGACCTCCGCCTGCCTCACCTCCGCCGACCAACATCCCTCTGCCTGAACCTACATCGGAAAGCGGTCCTCCAGCTGGATCAAATTATCACTATGATAATCTCACAGAGGAAAAGATCCGATCATGGACAGAGCGTGGGCGGGAGGAGATTGTGCAACATGGCATACAGTCGCGAGAAGATGTCGATATCACGGAGCTATCCAGCTTGTTCCAAGAATTCATCCATGCCGTTGTCGACAATCGGTTGGAAGCAACTGACGCCGGAAGATGCGTCAAGGAGATTTTGGGAGATGAAACGACAGAAGGTATTAAGGATTCCTACGTGGCCCCCCATACGCTACTCCTCGACTCGCTGGCCATTGTTATGGACAATGAGCCCGACTTGTATCGTCCGGCTCTTCGCGATTTTCTCATCGCCACCGAAGTCTCTCCCGCGCTTATGCGACAGGTGCTTGATGCCCCCTTGCTTCAGCAGCTTGGCCTTATCAGGGATACCTTTGCTAGGTTAGGTGTAAGGCAGGCGACAAACCTGCTCTATCGACAGGCAAATTACAATCTCTTACGAGAGGAGACGGAAGGATACTCGAAGCTCGTCACTGAGCTTTTCACAACTAGCAGCATACCATCGCCCTCACCCGAGCTTGCAGAACAAACGTTTGAGAGGGTCAAGGCTTTGATTGGAACTTTCGACTTGGACGTTGGCCGAGTCCTTGACGTCACTCTCGACGTTGCTGCCGCCGTTCTTATAAAGCAGTTCAAGTTCTTTGTCAAGTTTCTGCGAATCAGTTCTTGGTGGCCACGCTCCCACCTTGTACTCAGTTCTATGGTTTACACCGGCGGCCTACCGACTTGGGCTCAGCCAGATTATCCTCACTGGAATACAACTGAAGAGGATGAGGAAACTAATGCACAGCTGAGACTGGCCCGAGATACTGAATTCTGGGCTCGAGCACGCGAAGTCCATTTGGCAGCGTTTTTCGAACTTGGCGGGCGCGGAACATCCAACTTGGCATCCTACCGACCCAAGCTCACAAACGGCAACGCCAGTGAATCGGCTGCCGATATTGAGCAGCAATGGATGGAACAAACGAATACCCTCCCACCGCCAGGCAATAAGGTTGCTGCGCAGCTGCTGGGATTCAAACTGCTCTTCTACAACAGCGAGCTGAGGGACAAGACCGACGTACTCCCTGCCAACTTACTCTATTTGGCGGCCCTCCTCATCAAGGTCGGCTTCATTTCCCTCACCGACCTCTATCCTCATCTCTCACCCCCTGACGACAACATGGAGCGTGTTCGCGAAGAGCAAACAAAATTAATTGAAGAGGAGGAGAAGGCGTCGCGTGGCGGTCCTATGAACGCTCTGCTCATGGCTGGCGTTCTCCCCCAGGGCGACGACGATAACCCTATGCAATCTAATGCTCCCAGACGAGAGCCCCTGAAAAAGAATGAGCCTGAGCAGAAGCAATCTACTACTGAAGCCACTGAGGACAAAAAGAATCTTCCGGAGCCATTAGAGCAAAAAGTGAGGCTACTTATCCAACTTTTGACAATTGGAGCCATCCCAGAATCATTATTCATTCTTGGAAAGTTCCCATGGATTCCAGAGGTATTTCCCGAAGTCCTATCACGAATTCACCGCGTGTTACACGTCTCCATGGAAAAAGTCTTCAACGACAGCCGCCCAGAACCCTCTGGTGGAGCCGACTGCCCAACCAAGGAGATATTCTCGGCGGATCAGACCGGCGTTGCAAAGGGGAGTGTTCGGCTCGTCAGGCTGCCCGTCAAGAAAATCTGGCGCTGGCCATTTCCCGATAAATGGGACACAAGCGAGAGTCAAAACTACCGATTCTACTGGGATGAATGGGCCGACAACATCCCAGTCTGTCAAACTGTGGATGACATCTTCACGCTGTGTAATACTTTCCTTAACATATCTGGTGTCAACATTGGCAAAGACGAAACACTACTTTCCAAGTTGGCCAGCATTGGAGCCAAAAGCTTGACTGAGGATACCTCCGAGTCCAACTATGCCCGATGGCATGACCTCCTTCGCAGGCTTCTCGTGCCTGCTCTCAGCCATACCAAGGCCAATGTCTCCGTCGTAAACGCAGTTTGGGAGTTACTCCGCCGGTACCCGCTGACAACACGATACTCTATTTATGCCGAATGGTTCGAAGGACAGATATCCCGTCTGCCCGCTATGCGATTGGCATTTGCCCGTGCCACTGCAGAGACACGAGGAACCATGAAACGACTATCACTCACCAACATCAGCGAGATGGCCAAGCAGCTTGCCAAAACAAGCTATTCTTCTCCTGGAGTCGTCTTTCGAGTCGCGTTTGAGCAGCTCGAGTCGTACCCCAACCTGATCGAAGGCTTTGTCGAATGCGCAAAATACTTCACCGACCTCTCCTACGATGTTCTCGTCTGGTCTTTGATGAACTCTCTGGGCAAATCTCGAAGCCGCACTCAGGCTGACCATGCGCTCACGACTAGCAAATGGCTCCAAGCGCTATCCAGATTCTCTGGTAAAATCTTTAAGCGCTATTCAGCCATCAATCCTATCCCGGTTCTCCAATACGTCAATGACCAGCTTCAACGCGGCAATTCCACCGATTTGATCATTCTAAAAGAATTTATCAATTCCATGGGTGGTATTGTCGACTCAGTGGACTTTACTGATGCCCAGATCCTCTCCATGGCTGGCGGTGACCGACTGCGCCGCCATACGCTGATTCGAGGCCAAGATAAACGATTTGACAGCGTTAGGAGCTCCAAACGACTCATACAGGCGCTCACCGACTCTAAACTTGCCGCTCGAGTGCTTCTCAACCTTGCACAATATCGCCAGTCAGCAATATACCAGGTTCCCGAAGACGAGGCACATATCAAGTATTTGTCAGCTCTGGTAGACGATTCTCATCAGATTCTAGTACAGTACCTCGACTTCATCTGGAGCAACCTTGAGCCGTCGGCTTTTGATGCTCTTGTTCCCTCCATAAATGAACTGCTTAGTTCCTATGGTTTGGATACGAGCATTGCATTCTTGATTGGACGGTCTAGCCTTTCTCACAAACTATATCCCTGGGGCCAAAAGGAAGCGGAAAGTTCAAAGGAGAACGCACAGCCAACGCAACAGGAAGCTACTGACAAGGAGGGAGATATTTCCATGGGCGAGGAGTCCAAGGACAAATCGGGTCTGGCCGTTTCCACAAACGATGAACAGGTGGGAATTGATGACCCTTCACCCGGCCCGCGTTCCGCAGCTGATACAACAAACAAGCAGAAATTCGACGATTTGGCGTTGACGCTCTCACCTCTGCAGCCTATTGTGGAGGCTCTAAAAGAGACTGTACGACCAGAAGTCTGGCAAAAGATTAACCCAGAACTCTACGCTGTCTTCTGGGCCCTGCAGCTTGGTGATCTGTTCTGTCCCGAGGACATGTACAAGGAAGAAAAGGACCGGCTCGAGAGCGAAGGCCAAGCCATCCTGAGGGACCGATCAGACATGTCTCGTAGAGGCCAAGAGCGAAAGAATGAAAAGAGACAGGAACTCTTGAAACAGCAGCTCAGCCTTTCTATGGAGCTCAAGGAACACCGCCAACGGAAAACCAAGTGGATGGAATGCTTGACCGAGCAGTTCCAGTCGATATCCCCTGACCCCAAGATCAAGACCGATGGCCTCTCTGACATTCTTCTGGAGCAATGCTTCCTTCCTAGGGCCTTGCTCTCTCCGGCGGATGCAGAGTACACCTACAAGTTCATCATTGCGTTGCACGAACTGAGGGCGCCCAACTTTAAGCTCATGTCTCTCTACGACCGACTCTTTAACGCAAACAGGCTGCGATCTCTCATCTTCACTAGCTCCGTTAGGGAGGCTGAGTACCTCGGGCGATTCATAACTTTGATACTTCGAGATCTCTCCAGGTGGCATAAGAATGAGACGACCGAGAAGGGCAGGCCAAGCAAAGATCAGCCTCGCTTGGGTGCATTTGATAAAGAGGCCAAAGGGCCTAGTGACCGGCCATATCTTGGATTCGCTGTCAGTCTCAAGGAGGACGGGGAACCGGACACTTTGATGGAGCATGCTCAGTTCAAAGATCTCCTGTTCCGTTGGCATAAGAACTTGAATACAGCGCTCAAAAGTTGTTTGGCCGGGACGGAGTGGATGCACATCAGAAACGCTCTTACTGTTCTCAAGACCGTCTTGGATTACTTCCCTGCCATTGATTTCATGGCCACCCAATTCACACAGCAACTCCAAAAGATTACCAAACAAGAGGCGGCATCCAAGACAGCAGCCGAGAATGAGGAGGGCCACCGAGTCGATCTATCCGTGGCTGCGCAAGGAGCCATGTCGGAGCTGCAGAGAAGGAAATCCAAATGGGTCATGGTTCAGGCCTTTCGACCTAATGCGGTGAGTTTACTTTATGCCAGCACGGCATGTGCAAATCACAAATACNNNTATCAAAAAGGCGGCGCTTCTCAATCCGAAGCCGACAAGTCAGCTGCATCAAACCTTCGACCTTCAGCCCCGGACTTTCAGCCACAACCAACGAGGTATGTTGGAACACCATATCCCTGCCCAACAGAAGGGCTTNNNTCAATCTCTCTCCGACTAACACCCCAAACCTACAGATCCCCAGCCAACAGACAGGCTACGGCGGAAAGAGAGGACGGAGAGGTTCAAGATGGGAAACCACAGTCCACTTCTGCCCTGCCAAAGGACTCTCTGCCTGCTAAGCCATCCGGTCCTAAAAGGGACGTTTCCATGTCTCGGGAGGACGTGTCCGGACCTCCTCGATCAGGTACTCCGATGGGCGGTCAAGGTCCAGGCTCTCTTGGTCCAAGAAATAATGATACTCGCCCTCATGTGCTGCCTGACAGGCCAGCGCACAACCTTCCTACGAGGCCAGATGTTCCTATCCCGAGCCACTTCACCCCCGAACGGTATACTCAGAACCCTCGGCACGATCGTCGTGATATGAGAGACAGAGATGGCCACAGGCAGCGCGATGGCAGAGACCCACGGGAGAACTGGGACAACCGTGATCCCAGGGAGGGCAGCAAAGATCACCGTGACGCCAGGGACCCCCGTGATTCCCGAACCATGGAAGCGGATAGGCCAGACCGGTCTCGTGAATACATGGACCGCCGTGGCAACGAGATGGCACCTCGAGATGTTGGCCCGACAGACCTGCCACCTCGACCTTCGAGACAACAGGAACGAGATTGGCCGAGAGATTCTTGGGCAAACAGATCGCAAGATAGATTAAACGATTCATCTGCTCAGATCCCCACGGCTCCCTCTGGCCCGGCTGAGCCATCCGAACCAGCGATGAACCCGCAGAGGGCGGCACTGTTTGCTCAAGATGACGCGGATCGGACAAGACGAGGCCCAGAGCCGGATCGTGGAGCACGAAACCGACGACCAGGGCCGCAGGACTCGATGGAGTCGATCAATCCCGAACGGGCCGCATTGATTGACGACCGTGATGACAATGTTGCACACGGGCGCGTGAGGGACGATGGACGAGAGAGAGGGCCTAGAACTCAATCTCCTCGGCGTGCTGGTGGACGATATGGCCATGAGCACGGGCCCCCATCTGGACCATACGAAGAGAGACATGCGCATCCTTTCCAACAAGATAACCGGCCTACTGGAAGAAATGCCCGCGACCGCTCGCCAGCTGGCGGAGAGAACTATCGTGGCAATAAGGGGATGGAGCGTGATGGAGATAGAGCCCACATGGATAAAATGCGGGATGCATCTTCTTCAAGCTTCCACAGATCAATGGGACAGGACGTTGACCACCGGCCGCCGCCTTATCAAGATCAAAACTATGGACGGCTCAACCCGGTACCCACAAGCACTCCGGACATTCCACTGGGCCCACGGGGACGAGGACGAGGTGCTACGAGAAATAATCAACAAGGAGGCCCGCCTGTGGTGTCAAATAGGCCAGACAGTCGATATGGAGCTCCTGACGCAGGTCGGGCACCTTCTCAAGAAAGGCCGCCCGAAAGGCCGCCCCCTTCAGGCCCTGCATCCGGGCGAAATCGTCGCGGTGGCTATGAGCACAGCAATCCCAACAACAATAATGGGCCATCGGCTCCCCCAGCTGCTCCGGTCGGACCGCATCCTGATAGAATGAGGAACTTTGGTGGTGTCGCACAGGAGAATGTACCCCCTGCGCAGGGCAGCAACGCGGCTCCTTCGTCTGGAGTTCACCCTGATCGACTTGCTCAAATGGGCGGCTCTGGACCCAACGCCCCGCCTCCACCACCTCCGCCTCCAGGCCCTCCGCCATACGGGCATGGAAGCGGACATGGCCGCCACTCTTCTGGAAATCCAGAGCGGTCAGGACCCAGAGCCTCTACGGGATCTCTTCCAATGGAGCCTGCTGTGCCCACTGGCCCTGCTGCTGGTGGTGACAGATCTTCAAGGTCAGGCGGTGGAAGAAGACAGTTGGCAGGCATTAACAACATGCTTCAGCAGGCCCAGGCCGCCATGCCAAACGAAGGACGACCTAGCGGACCTCGCGTTAATCCTCCTCGGCAAATGCTCGGCCACTCGGACGTCCAAGTTCTGGCCGGAGGAGACGTGATTCCACCCACGCCTGATCGTCCAGATGCGCAGTGGCATGACTCACCAGCCCGAAGCGGTGGCCCGAATGGAGAAGAGGGATCAGGTCGTGGAGAGCACGAACGAAACCGACGAGACCGTGGTGATGGCCGAAACGATCGCTCCAAGCGGTCGTCTCGTCGAAGCAGCCGAGAGCGCGAGAGAGAAGGCAAAGAGCACAACGAGCACCGAGAGAGGCGGTCTATGGCGAATGCCGTCGAGGGCGGGACTCGAGAAGATAGAGACGCTCGCAGGTCGACCCGAGACGGCAGCTCGCGGGATGCAGCAGCAATGCCGAGTAGCGGCCGAGAGTCGCGGCATAGGGGCGAAGGAGGAGTCGGTAACAGAGGCGGGGACGAAAGGAGTGGCAATAGAGCCAACCGAGGAAACCCGAGAGACGGAACACAGCGTACGGATGAGCAGCGGAGGGAGCATAGGGATGACCGAGGACGCAAGAGGAGAGGAGAAGAAGCCGATGGGGCGTTGTCGAGCGACCGCGAAAAGCGAGCACGACGGTAATCCGGAGTCTCTGGAAGCGATGAAAAAACAATATGGATGCATAGTCACGACTGACTTGCAAAAGACTAGGTAGCACGGCAATCACAGGGGCCACTTTGTCAGGCGTTGGTACAACGATTTAAATCAATGTCTTTTATTCTTTTTCTTTTCCAAGGATTGGAGCGTCTTCGCTCACGCCACGCTGCGGCACATTTTCACAAAGTTGTCAAATGCGAAATATGGTGTCTTTATACGCATGTCTTATCTTACTCATTTATTGTCTTCATTTACGGCCGAGAGGGATCGATTCAGCGAAAAAAATAATTCAACTCACATATCTGTCTATCTACTTTACCTCCCTACCTTATTACTCCCCACCCTAATCTCTTTTTACCGGTCTGTCTTGTCTATCAAGAGACAGACAGATCTCGCAATTTCGAATCAATGAGTGTATTAAATCCAATCTATCAAAACCAAAAAACCAAGCAAATCATACATCTCTGGTGCAGGCACATAGACGGAAAAGGGCAGATGCCCCGGGAGGATATATAACGAACGTTGGATGCGAGCTACTTTGCTTGATGTGTATTATGATGACTTCTGGGATTTCGATAATTTACGATACTAGCTATGTACGATATATGTAAAATAGGAGAAATTGGAGGGATGGGGAGGCTTGTACGAATATCCTACGAGAGAGAGCTGGTGGCTGAGGAGAAGCAAAGCGCCAGATGTAACAAGTATCTATCTATACCTTATCTTTGCTATTGATGCATGTTCATGTACTCGTAAACTTGTATGAATGAAGAAAATGGCTCAGACGATTGGGCGCAGTTGAGTAGAGAAGCTTGCGTAATCGCGCGGCGGGGGGTTTCGCGATCGCCTTTATTGCTGTTCATGGTAATTTCTTCTTTTGTGTAGACGTGGAAGAAGGAATACAAGGTTTTGACAGCGGCAAGAATGTCCCGACTGTGTGGCTGTATCCTGACACCGAATTTGCGAGGGGGTGGGTTTGAAAGAGATTCCTATTGGGGTAAGTGACGATGCTATGCTCTTCTTGCGGCTGTGCTGCGCAGCTTGATTGGAGGGGAGAGAAGGAGGCGATGGGACGGCGATACGCCAGCATATGAGCGGAGGAAACAAGTTATCTATCGCATCGAATGGTACTCGTAGATTGAAGAGCACTGCCGCCTGTCATTTGGGGCGTGGAATGTTTGAGATTAGATACAGAAAATAAGGTCGGCTAGTAAAACGTCATGTGGTTGAAGAATGAGCAGCAAGGCGATGTTGAGAACGTTGCGTCAGATTGTGTGGCGTCGTGCCTTGGCGCAGATGCAAGATTGCCGATTTTCCGAACGGGAGGGCTTTTTTTTCATTTATTTTTATTTTTTGGGGAGATGCATGTACGAGTATGCATGCAGAGTTGGGCTTTTTTTCTGGTGAGAACTTGTACATATGTGTGGTGAGATGCAGGCTTTTTGATCTGCGGAGGATTCTTGGGGGAGGGGGGTAGCTGTATATCCGCTGGTTTTACGTGTATCTTGGTGCAGTGAGATGGTGCAGTGAGATGTGGTGTTGATTGCTTAGCTGAGCAGTATGGGAGGATTAGTATTATTAGTTTGCTGGTTGTAATACACGTCTGGATTTGCTGATGAGACAAATCTGGATTCGCTGATGAGATTATGAGTATGATTATCAAGACGAGACGAGGACGAGAAACGAGGCCGGAGTTCGGGGTCGGGGATTACACGCGAATGGCCCTGGCCAGAGGAGCACCGTTTTTCTGCGGAGAATAATTTGGCGGTTTTGATTATGGAGAGCATTGGCATCAGGCATCAGTAGCCCCCCGGGGATAGGCTATATACTTGTCCGCAAAAAGCCGGAAGAAATCAATATTATACAGCTGATACATTACAATATAGCATGGATGGACTTGTAAAAGATTAAGAATTTGCGCCGGAGAGTGGGATTTGGATTGGATTGTTGCAGAAATGTAGCACTTACTGCTTTAGGGAGGGGGTGTGCCGTAGCTGTGGCTGCAGCTGTACGAGTATCTGTACAGGTACGAGAACAGTATACAGTACGGGGAGCCCACAGTGACGTCTTGCGGGAGGCGGCGCCGCTCGTGATTGAAGCCCCTGAATGGGAGTTTTGGGCGGACGGGGATGGCGCAGAGGCGGCAGTTTCTTTTCTAGGGGCTGGCGCAGTGAATGATGTGCGCTGCTAGGGGATGTACCGGTACATGTACACGCTGGTTTGATGCTCAGATGGATTCAAGGTTGATATTGCAGGTGCCGGCGGATGGGTTCGTGATGCTGGTGATCTGCAGAGGAGGCCGAAGATCGGTATCTCGTAGATGCACTGTAAAGCTGAACAGCATTTGTGAATGTCCATCAGGATGCCTCTCTCTTCTCTTGCATAAGGTTTGCCAATATACGAAGCTGAATAAGCGAACATGGAACTGCAAACAAAATGAGGTGAATCTCTGACGCGCGTTGCAGGAGTGCAGGACTCTTGGCATTCACAGGCACAGGCACGTCTTATTCCGTACTCCGCACGCCGGGCTCCGGCTCCGTGTCCTTTCATTGGGGGTTTCTCGTTTTGCAAGCGGAAAATGTGCGATTACTGTCCCACGAGAAAGAGAGAGAGCGGGAGGGAGCCCGCCTTTGGCTTCTTGGGAGGGGAGGGGGTGGATCAAAGCGGGCTACTTTTTCTCTCTTTTTTTGTCGTGCGTCTCGTGAAAGGAACCTGGATGAATCAAACCAGATACTGGCACATGCTTGGGCTAGGCTAGTGTTTTAGCGGTTAGAGGAAATCCGACACATGCCAGCGCCTCTTTTAGGTTCGAGAGAGTTGCTTGAAACGGGAACCAGCAGAGACTCAGCCTCCCCTGCCGGGACCAATCGCCAGCGTTGTGGGTTTATTAGCGGCGTCGTGTGAGAGTGAGAGAGAGAGTGTGAGAGGTGCGAGGTGAGAGTGTGATTGATGGATGATACGGAGTACATCTGTCCTTTTAAGATGGTGAGAGCATCGGCAAGTTTGCTTTGATGAGAGCTTCGCATGACTAACACCAGATGTGAAAATTGAAGCCAAAACGGGATGCATTTTTCTCGAGGTAGCAGCCCTGGCCATCGAATCAAATCCCATTTCAGTCTACCAGTCAATGCCTGTGTGCTGCTAAAACAGCCGCTGGAGATGCGCTGCTGCAGCGGCTCTCCAGTGTGCCCGACTCCCCGTCTTAGCGCCCTGCCATTACGTCTCACAGCACCTCGTACGGGTACCGACATCCATGACAAATGGCCGTCTAGCATGTCGTATGTCGTATGTACACGCCCCCTGGGTCGGGGTACGGTACATTATTTTCTCTGTCGTCTCTCTTTGTTCGTTCCTGGATCCCTGCCCTGCGCACTTTGTCTGCTTTCTTATTTCTTTAGCCCAGGCGATCGCTCTCGTTCTTCTTTTATCCACCGCGACATTCCTTTTTCATTCCTTTTCGCCTTTGGTCTTGTCTTCCACTCGTTCCATCCTTTTCTTCGTCTTCGCTGCCAGGGAGCGCGACAAACAAGACGCTCGCTTCCATCTCATCTCTTGTTTGGCAGCATTCCAAACCACAAGAGTCTCTCCAGGTCCCTCCCTTTCTCCTTCACCCCCGTGGACCCGTAGAATTCTCGACCCAGGCTGGATCCGAATCGAATCAAACCCAAAACAGCTCCGGGGTTTCCGCCGACTCGCGACCGAGAAACAGAAGAGGGCGCATCGAGAAGCGTAGGGAGGAAAGGGGACTTTTTGCTGGCGACGACGACGACTCAGAACTGAAATCACGACTTGACGACACAAACATTGTTTAGACCTAGATCTAGGAGCATCGAACAATCACGCCTCGATAGATCACGACTGCTGCGGACTGCGAGCGACCAACGAATCCATCTGGTCAGGGCGTCGAGTTGACCGCGCGCAATTTGCTGGCAAACAAGCTGGCCATTGCCCCCTGTGGGCTCACAAAACAAACCAAAAACACCGACTGTTTGCGTCTTGACGCTGTAATCCGCCAAAATGGGGTTCAATCTCACGTGTAACTCGACGTTGGAGGATATGAGGAGTATGTTTGTCCCTACCGGCCGCGCAAAGCTTCGTCATGTGTCTTCCGTTGCTCTTGTCCCGCGACGACGGCCCGGACCCTTTACACAAGGCTAACGCCCTAGCAGTCTCTCCGGGATCCGAAATCAAGATCGCCGGACCTCTCAACTTCCACGACCTTGCTCGCGTCATCTCAGCAGGATGTACGCTCATCGCCGTTGTACTGAGCTTGTACCTCATTGCCATGCACGCCACACACTACACACAACCCAAGGAACAACGACAGNNNGCAGTACCTACCTGGTCCAAGGCGTGGACCAACNNNCTAACCATCGTCTGCAGCATCATCCGTATCCTCTTCATGATTCCCGTCTACGCCATCTCCTCGTTCATGCAGCTACAATGGTACTGGCGCGCCACCTACTTCTCCGTCATCTCAGACTGCTACGAGGCCTTTGCCATTGCCTCCTTTTTCGGCCTGATATGCCACTATTCTGCACCCGACCTGCACACGCAAAAGGAATTCTTTAGAAACCTGCGCCCGATCCAGCCCTGGGTCCTGCCCATCAACTGGTTCGCCAAGTGCTGTGGTGGAGATAGAGGCCCCTGGCGTACCCCAAAGAGCGGCCTCACCTGGTTTAACATCATCTGGATCGGCGTCTACCAGTACTGCTTCATCCGTGTTGCCATGACCATTACCGCCGTTCTCACTGAGCACTATGGCCGCTACTGCGAGAGCTCCAACTCTCCCGTTTTTGCTCACATCTGGGTAAGCAAGTCAATCACTCTTTGCTCTCACATTACANNNCCTACGGGCTTGGCAAGCCGTTTTTGTGGTATAGCTAACGTGATGGCTGTGATTATAGTTCTCGTTATCAATGCCATTTCCGTCACTATTGCCATGTACTGCCTCATTCAGTTTTACATTCAGCTTGCGAAGCCTCTTGCCGAGCACAGTCTCTTCCTGAAGATTCTCGCCATCAAGCTCGTCGTCTTCCTGTCCTTTTGGCAGTCCTCGGCTATTTCCGTCGGCACGTCGACTCTCAACATTGTCAAGCCCGGTGACGTTCTCGCCTATCCGGATCTCAAGGTGGGCATCCCGGCCCTTTTGCTCTGCGTTGAAATGGCCATCTTTTCCGTCTTGCATATCTGGGCCTTCCCGTACCAAGTCTATCGCCGCGGCGCCTCCTCGGGCTTCTACCCAAGCCCCGATGCGTCAAAGGGCACTGTTGGTCTGGAGAAGCCCGCTCTGCCAAACAGGGGTGGCTTCCTCGGTCTTCGTGCGCTGTGGGATGCCATGAACTTGTGGGATCTGGTCAAGGCCTTTGGCAGAGGTATGCGCTGGCTCTTCTGCGGCGTCAAAAACCGGAAGGAGGACGTCAGCTACAAGCTTGGCACTTCCAACGACGAAGCCCTGAGCATGAGTAATCTCCACGAGCCAAAGCCTCAGGGAGCATACAACCCCGCCTTTGAGGACCCGACGACAACCGCATATCACGGCGTGAGTGGCGGCATCATGTCACCAACCGGTGATGAGAGAGTTGGCCTGATTTACAACGCTCAACCCAACCCCGACTCAGGCTTGAGAGGACCATCACCGCCTGCAGTCTACCATCATCCATCAGATTCGCAGCAATACTCGTTCGATCCGCCTCCATACGGCGGCGCGGCGCACGCACAGTCTCCCTACAACTCACAGTCTCCCTACAACCCACAAGACCAGTCACCTCCACAGCGCCCACCACGGCCATTTTAAGGGCCTGTGAAGAAAGGAATAGTGGATACCCAGGTTGACGACACAAAGAAAAAATCCAACACAAATATGAAAATCTGAAAGAGATGCCTTTTTGCAAAATCAAAACCCAAAATAGACAAAGGAAGGATGAAAATCTCATTCACAACTCATGACGGCTGTCTTACATCACGATACCAACGGTAGGGAGGGCGCAACAGGTGGCTGAAGGGTTATATTTTTTGCTTCTTGCTTTTTACGTTTGTTACATTTTATTTACGCATTTCTGGTTTTTGGTACATGCGAGATTTCGTCATGCTTTTATTTTTGTTTAAGCCCACCAACGCAAGTAGGAGAGAGAGATATCATTTTGATGGTTCTTTATCACTTTCTCCCATTTGCATTTGCTTACTTTTTTTCATTTTCACACACATTGTTCATTTAGTTGTTCAGCTCAGAAACATGCAAAAAGCGAGCGGGCAGTGTATATAGATGGGACAGAGAGAGACTGACAAGATAAGAGAATGGTATCGCGTGATAGTGGGAAGAAGGGGGAGTTGTTACTGGCGATTATGCCATGATGAAATAGAAACAATTATTTTTTGGATTACTTTTCTCTCTTTTTTGGTGATGTTGATTATAATGATTGGATATGACTGTGTTCTCTTGCACATGATTCGACACTTATAAACTGGGCCGGTGTGCTTCAGATAAAGCACCGCTCACCATGCTAGCTCCATCAGTGGCGCTGTCCTGCAATAACGAACAAGGGGTCCATGGTTCTATAAATAGCGTTAATAGCCGGAAATAGCACTGGGTGTAAAGTTACTAAGCTAGAATTACAATAGCGTGGCGTTTACGAGTGTAAGCTAGTAGTTTATAGTATGTAATTAGTAGGAGTGCTTTCAACAAATCCGCACAAGGCAGAGTGCCAGAGTGGTTAATGGGTATGACTAGAAATCATATGGTTTCGGCCTCGCAGGTTCGAATCCTGTCTCTGTCGAGGACAACGAATTCTTTTTTGGAGTTTCTTTCTTTTTTTCCTTTTCTTAGGCTTCTTTTTGGACTGGCATTGAGTGTTGTGGGGTCTGATTAAGATAAAAAGTTTGTTATTAAAACTTTCTTTAACAATTGTCAATGCCATGTGCTTTCGGACGCCTCAAAGTTTATCCAACCGCCGAACTATTGCTTTATTCGTGCTAGGGATCAACAAGTTTAAATTCGTGATATCGGGAAAGTTAAGAATGCTGGACATGTCAATTCTAGCAGTTATTGTCAATAGCAGGAGCCATGAATAATCAACACATCGCCAAAAAGTCATCAAATCAATCTTCCGTTAAGAGGAGACAACCTTCACCAAAGAACAATTAGACAACCCGTCACTTATACGCAACACGCTCATTCAACAATTCAAAACCAATATATTTTCATCCAGCACTTGCTCTGCTGGAGCGAATCCCGCCACGCTTGGGACCGTCGCTATTCCGTGTACGCTTTATATCTGCTCAATGTCCCTTTGTTCCAATATGTACAGCTATCCAGCCAATTGTTGCCACGAGCTGCCTCCTTGCCCGTACTCCATTATGTCAAAGCCACCAGTTATGCCAACGTCGGCTGCCGTCCCTCCAAATCCAAGCCGCAATTATTACTAGAGCACTAAATATGCTGTGAGTGCATCGTGTAGTATATTATCGTGTTGATGCAAGTCCTGCAGGGGTCCTTTGTCGGTCGTAATCTCGTCTTGCGGTATCGAGTTTCTTCTCATCTCGACTCCCGAGACGTCAAACATCCCATTTGACAGAACCCCTATTTCTTGCCTCATGCTCCCCCACTCCCGCCTTTAAAAACAAAAACAGCTGCCAACGCCATCCTGGTATCTCGAAAGGCAACAAGACCCCGAAATCTTTTGTTTTGTCATGTGTATTCGAATCCGGACGGCGAAACTTCATATATGTGATCATGACACTCGGTTCTTTCTAAAATGAGAGGAAAAAGAAAAAGAAAACAAAAACCTGTCCAACGCGCGAGATAAAAAGACACAAATAACTAGGAAAGAAACCACGTATGCACACAAACGAGTTGAGAGAAAACAAGGCACGCGGTTGCCTTATCAATCTTCGGGGTCTGGATTCATGGCCCGGAGAACCGGTGGGTTAATCCGTCGTGAATAGTCGTGATCGTCTCGGATCGTGTTGAGACTCTCGTGGCTGCCGCGGATGTATAGGCCTTGCTTAAATGGGTCCATTCGAGGATCGATCTGGATGGTGCTGTTTCTGTTGACGGCCGAAACTGGCGAAGCCGGCGAGCCGCTGTTTGCGCTCATCTCTGGGGGAACCGATCCCACCATGCCGGATGAGCTGCCTCTGACGCTCGGGTCATCCCGGTACTCGTCGTTCCGATTTTGTCGTCTCCGTCGGTACAAGAAGAAAGCAGCGCCACAAACGGCGAGAGTGCCAAGAACAACGCCAACCGCGATGCCAGCAATGGCACCTGTACTCAGTCCAGAATGCTTCACCGGTGTGCCGGTTTGGCGGTCTCCGGTTGGGTCTTGCGAGGTAGAGCTGCTGTCCGACGTCTGCCCTGGAGGTGGCGTGGTGGAAGAGGTGGAGGTGGAGAAGGTGGTGGAAGAAGAGGAGGAGGACGACGAATCGGTCGTTGACTATGAAACTTGTTAGCCGAGTTGCTCTCTCACCGCGCATCAAGTTAGCATTCAGAGATCCGCGGTGCAAACCGCCATCTGAGACAAGTCATACAGAGGATGAGCTACTCGAGGAAGTAGTCGACGTCTCTGATGTGGAAGAGGAGGATGAGGCGGAGGCGGAGGTGGAGGTGGAAGTAGTTGTGGAGCTGGAGGCCGTTGTAGCGGATGTTGAAGCTGTGCTCTGCACCACAGTCTTAGTCACACTATTGGTCACTTCACGATGTTCCCCTGAATCCCCCAGAAGGATTTCACTCCACTGGCTTCCCCAGGAGAACAATTCAACAAGGGTTTTTGGACAAAGAAGAGGCAGTACATAGAGTGGTGGCCAGGCAGAGAGAAAGAGTTGTGCCTCCAGTTCGTAATCCGGCTCTCGCGCCATACATTCATGTTGGGTTCAAAGTGCAACAGTTGCAGCATCGCAGGAAAACAGAAGCTTTTGACTCACCTGAGTTGGAGTTGATGTTGGCGGTGCCGTCTTGGTGCCCGAAGGCGCGACTTCGTTTAACAAGATATAACCGTATAATCCAGGGCCGCCGCAGTTTTCTGAAGGCCACGCCGGGCAAGGATCATTGCATTCCTTGACGTCAACTTGTGTGGTCTTGTCAGGGTAGTAGTTGGAGCACCAGCATGAATTTTGTTGCGTGATAGAAAAGGCGTAGTCCTTTTTGGTACAGAATATTCCGCAGGCGCCATTTGTTTGGTATATGCTGACATCTGCGATAGAGTTAGATGGGTTGCTACATGGTTAAATCTCTAGGTGCCAAACTCACTCAATGGGGTTTCGGCTGTGTTGAAACTAGAACAAACGTTGATGCTAATGGCAGAAATCCAAGTGGAAAATGTCAACAACAGCAAAAGCATGTAACCCTTTTGCAGGGTGATTGCCAAAGAGGCCATGGTCGATATTTGGGAGAGTAAGAGTCTTGGAGATGGTTGTTGATCTTCAGGTTGCAGACTTAAAAAGTCATGCACGTGTTCAAGGGCAGTTCCCTTGAAAATTCGTCAGTGACGTGCCTTTTGTTTGGCTGACTCGTCTTTTGATCCCTTGTTGAGGGGTTCCTTCGCCTTTTTGTCGATCCAGGAGGCTTTTTAGTAACAAGCCATAACAACCTCTGCTGGTTGTTTGTTGAACCGTAGACAGCACAAAGGCTGAAGAGGCGAGACAGGAGAACGGATTAACGCTTCAAAATCGTTCAGAATTGATATTCTCGAAGATATTGCGAAATCGTACTCGAAGCAGCAGTGAAGCAGCCGAGTTGGGGTGGATGATGTCTTGGTTAAAGTCTGGGGAAATTTCGCGTTGAAATCAGAGACACAACGGCGTGCTTATGAGCCAAGAAATCGACGGCTGGAATGCTTCGATAACAGCTGTGTGACGTATCGTCGAGGCCAAAGTCCGTAACGGAGCAGACTGGAATGCGCGGCCAGACGAAAGCAGGACCAAGGCGAGTGCCGTACGCAGTCGAAAGACGTAGAGCAGTACCAACGAAATAATAAACAAGATTGCTCGCGTAGCACCCAACAGAAATCTGTCTGTCTCAGGACCCCAAGATTTCCAGAACGAAGCCGAAAAAAACAAGAGAAAAATAAGAGACAAAAGAAATAGAACCAAAAAAGAAGAAAAGGGAGGATGGGATGGGCGACCAGCAAGCGGAGACTGATGAGAAATATCTTGAGCTAAGGCTACCGAGGCTGCCTTTTCAAGGTTGCGGGCTGTTGCGAGCTGCCAAACCAGTCTGGGAGATGATGATCACAGCTGACGGCCCGAGCGTGGCTGGAGACAGACGGGCAAAAAAACAGCGCGACTGTTTAGCTCTGACTAATGGAGCTGGAGGCGTCGGCGATAGTGATGATAGTGATGGTGATGCTGAGATTGTGATTGTGCCGGGTCGAGCCTGTTGTGGCAAGGGAGAAGGCTGACTGAGAGGGTAGAGGTTGAAAGTGAGAGGAAGAGGAGGAAGAAAGAGGTCTGGAGATTTCAAGGTGCTGGATGGCAAAGTACGAGTACAAGTGGAGGTACATGTACGAGTCCCGTACAGCCTGCACGCTTTTTTACAGGCTTCCAGTCGCTACGGTACAGCCAGCATGGAGGGCCCCGGGGAGATCAGGCCCGAGCGCTGCAGTGACAAGTGACGGGGGGCGACTGGGGATGGATTGATGGATGGCGTGAGTGACAAGCAGCAGATGCTGTGGAGGAAGAGGGAATAAAAGAGGAGCCGGAGTGCATGATAATGGTGCTAGTATTTCTTTGAGCAGATTTTTAATTTCTTATAGCACACTACTGCATTTCCTTACCAGATAAAGAGTTGTTCTGTTCAAGTCTTGTTCCGCATCTGGCTGTTCACAAGTCTCCCTCCTTGCCTTTCGAGGTCAAGCACCCAATCCGTACCGGTACTTCGTAAAGGGAACAACAGCGCCGCGCTAGCCCGTCGCAACCCCTGGCCCCATGGCGTCACTGGGGCGCTACGGCCTACGGGGCAGCAGATGGCGGCATCTGGCCAGCGGGCTAAAGGCCTGCTGGAGGTGCTAAGGCCCGCTAGAGGCTGCTAGAGGCCGTGGGCTGGACAACTGGAGTCGCAGGCAAGCCACAGTTGGTTGGGGCATGGTGCGTTGTTTTGGCAGAACTCGTACGAGGAACGTTGCTGGGAACCAGGTGGATGGGAATTGCTGGTTGTGGTGGTCCGTTTGCGATCGAGGCGGCGATCTTGCTCAATTAATTAACCCGGTCGTATATACGGCCGGGTTGAGCGTGTACTGTACATGTACTGGTCCATGTCAACAATGCACGCCGGCTGTGGCTGAGAAAGAAAGGTGGCAGACAGATGTACATCCAACTACAGTAACGTGTAAGGGGAGGCGAACGGAAGTCTTGGATGCCGTGTACTATGGATCGCATAATGCATTAATGCTGCTGCATTGCGGTTTTATGACGCGACTATGAGAGAAGAGACTGCATAAAACGTTGCATCACCGGTATATCATTATATCATTCACAGCGTGGGTGCTGTCCCCATGTACGTCCGGCTATCTTTTGTCATGGATTGATAACCCTCCTCGACTTCGGTATGTACCTCTCAACTGCTTGACACATGTACATGGCTCCAGCTTCGTCTATTGAAACCGCGCATTTGCCCCGGCTCATCGAATTGAACCTTCCACTATCAATCGTTGAACTAGCACTATCAAATCCAACAACCGCTTTTACCTAGATTCAGCAAAACGGAGCCCAGATATGGGAAACAATGGGTGATGGCGCTCAACTTTCGGTACGTACCGTCAGCAGCGCCGTGTCCGTCCCGTCTTTCGCCTTTGTACAGCTACAAGTCTCAACTCAAGCTCACTAGCACGAGGTGGCGAGAGCGAAGCGGAAGGTGCCATTGAAGCTCCCTTAGGCTCGAATTCAATTCAGGCCACGCCGCTTGTTTTTCTCTTCGCCTCCCATTTACAAACATCACCTACAGAGTGTCTTCAACATAAACCCCAGAAAATCTCCCGCCAGCAACGCCGAATGACAAAAAGGTCACGATGGCCGCACAGAAGCCAGGAGCCCAGTACGAACTACGGAGCCATACGCGGCCCAGCAGAAAAAGTGCAAGCAAAAAAGGTCACAGCACGAGACAATACGAAACTGCTCTGCACCTGTGGCCGTCGAATACGAGGCAAAGATGACGGCGTGTGGGCTGCTGCTCGTACGGAGTAACCGCCCTCGGCCTGAGTGTGGCCCAGTCGCCCAATGGCGCTGAGGCCCAGCGCACGTCGCGGTTGGTTTGCCCTGGCCCCCTTGACGATTTTGACTGCCATTGATCCATGTCCAGCTGTGGCCAAGATGCACCAGCCAAATCTCCACCATGGACATGTGTCCACTCACACACGCACGCATACGCACATTCGCTTCGGACGTATGTACAGGCCTGACTGCGCTATACCGCTCGGGGCATGTACGGAGTACCTGGATCGAGGATGGGACTGCATACGAAGCACGCTGATTGATATACGATACGAAAGACGGATCACGCGGTTCGAGGTGGAAAGGCTTTCCATGTTGTCGAGTGATGGATTCCCGGCCGCAGGCATCCATCAAGTAGGTACCAGTGTGTCCCTAAGAAGATAACAAACAGCGCTACAACATACTATCGCCTGAATTGGGTCCGTCGTCTTTCAAATCAGATCCATCCTGAGACAGACGGCTCTAGGACGATCAGGGGAAGGTTCCAAGGTGTGTCCACGCCTGGCACCAGCAGCAAAAGATTTCTCGGGTCCATGACGAATATAATTCTGGCTGAGCGGGAAAGCAAGGACCGGGATGTGGTTGGCAGTGGGGTTGGTGGCACCGCATCCTGGGCTTGGCCGGATCTGTTTGTCCTCGTTTTCTGCCGCAGAAGAACGCTTCTCTTACATTTTTTTTGGCCCCCTGTAAAAGCCGATCGACGCTTGTTACAAGCAGCTGCCGCAGCAACATTCAACACGGCTGCGCTTCTTGAGGATATCGACGTCGACAAGTCTTCAGATGCCTGGCCGGCTGCAAAAGGGACACATAGTGACTCTTGCAGGCAATGAGATGGCCTTGCTTGTATAAAAACAAGTGACTGCCAACTTCTACTTGCACATGGCCGTCTCGATGATACTTGACGACAAGGCCAACATCTAATTGCCGATATCTGACATGGCACTGCTCACTGATAAGTGCTCGTAGTACAAGTACAGTACCTGAAGAAGCAGCCCTGTCTGGCCATATCGGAAACACAGACAGACCCACGCCGATGCCTTGATTTCGCCCACGCCGGTGGGCCACACTCGACGCCATCGAATCTTTACCTTCAGAAGCGAATTTGACGAAACGGATCGCTTTTCTAGAATGCCACTCGCCTCAGTCATGCTATTTTTACTTCAGCCGCCTCGTACTGATGCATCCGCTGCAAAGGCCCAAACGGCATTGACAGCTCGTGATATGCACTCGTGCACGATGGGCGTGAAGAGGCAGTAGGGGTCTGTGGGTGCAGACAAAATGCAGCACATGGATCAAGCTTAAAGAACCTATCAACACGGCGGCGGCGTCTGTTCCCCGCATGCATTGATCTGAAAGCTCATTCGATGTCTAGGAGCACCAGGTCTCGGCAAAATAAACAAGAGCATCCCCGCAAACCAAACCACGCGTCCTCACCTCCAGCCACAAATTCTCACATCCTTTTCTGGGAGGGCTGCTTTCTTGCATTGGCCAATCGCAATGATATTCCCCCACGGTTCGTCTCCCCCTCATCCCAGCCTCCCATACCAACCTCCCAAATATGCAGCCTTTCCCTGGGAAGACGGATAGGTTTCAAGTCCGGACACCATCCTGCAGGTGTTGCAAGACTTTGCGGTGACGCAGAGACAACCTGATAACCTAGTGTTGTTACTGGTGGTGAGACTGATGCGTTTGCACTTTTTGTGTCGGATGTCACGGCGTTGGTCTTCCAAGTGATCGGCATTGATAAGCGGTCGACCCGGTACCGCGCCGCTAATACTGAACATGCATCGTACGATTCACTTGTCTGGAGCATACCGCGGGATAGGTTCTGCACATACTACTCGGTACGGCAAGTGGCTGTATCGAGGACTCGTACGTGCCCGTGCCTGAGAAGCAGGCGAGATTCTTGCTCAGCATCTAAATCCTGTGGATCTGTGCCGTGTCGTATTGAGAAAGTGCTAACTCTAATGCCCATCCCTCCCTTTCTTAGCAGCGTATGCCAAGTCGAAATGAGAAGATAAAAATAGGAGGATAGATGGCAAAGTTCTGGATTGCCGTTGGACCAAAGAAAAGGGAGAATTGAAAACTCTTTGGTCATTTGCGCCACAGGATGACGCCTCGTTTGCCGATCTATAGGTCAAGAGATCGACAAGCTAGGAAGATGGATCGTCGCTAATATTGGGAGCAGCCGCAACGGGTGTTTCAAACACAGGGCTTTTTCTTCGCCAGACTACGACTGCCAATCGTTTATGACCGAATGACAGAAGGCATTTACACCGACGACTTCTCACCGTGCGTATACCCGCAGGGCCCATGTTACAATACGCCGGCAGTTTGAGGGCATACGGTATACACATGCAAGTGATGGCCTCCATCACAGACACACAGGCTGCTAAGTGCGGTGACCAATTGGCTTTGCTCAAAGCTGCCTCTGCCTCTGCCTCTTGTGTGTGGTGCTGCGACTTATGCCCAGCTCTCGTGGATGTTAGCGTGATTGCTACTGTTCCAAACTAAAGGAAGCGGCTCCGTTGCTGGCGGGCCACGTTTAAGAAGTCTGGAGCAGCCCTAATGAAGCGCGAGCAACAACGAACCGAGTCAGCCAGTCCACAGTCGTGTGAAACTTTGATTCTCCTGGCCTCGGCTTCTCATGGTTACCACGAGAGACGAAACTTTACGCCGTCATGAGCATGTTTGTATGTGTTCAAGCCAAAGGCCTTTTGTGTATGACTTGTGGGTACGGGGACAACCTTGTTGCCCCGATTTCGGTTTGCACGTTTGCTCCATCTTGCTCATGGTACAGCACGTGTATACTCAATCCTATATCATCACATGTTGAGCCCATACCGAGCGTGTACGTGTACTGTACACGGCCCGGAGTGGAGTTGACGGATCCTTGGAGTTGAGGGCTTGGCTCTTCAGCCGCAACCCCAGCGGAGTTGACGAGAAACCCGGAGGCCAACCTGCGAGCTTTCGGCCCCTATTATCCTGATACTACTATTCCACACACGCAAAAATGGCCCGTGCTGCCAAAGAGGCTTGATCGCTCCAGGGTCCATCCCTAACGCATGCAAAGTCTAAGGAACGGGCCCAATATGGCAACATTTTGGATGCAAGATTTTTCTTGTCCACCAAACCCGGAGCTGAGCTTCCCCGCGCCGCGCCAGCCAACGCCCGCGAATACGAGAAGCCGCTGGGACTATTGACGGCTCTAAGCTGCGGTAGCGCCGTGGCTGTTGGTAATGTCCGGATGGCAACTAAGCACTGCGATTCACGAGAAAAGTATACAGTTGTTGCTGTTGCGCTGGAGCCGATGTGATATGATATATATATGGTTCCTGTGAGAGCACGAAAAGTTGAATATGGATAACGGCTAGCGGGATGAGTTGACTGCACCGAAAGCCACGATGCGCCGCAATTGCCGGATGGGGACTTGATTCGTAACCCTAATCAACTATACGACTTTGAGAAAGTAAGGGGTAAGTGAGATCTGATATGCCGTGCATGCTTGTATGTAGATGCTGGAGGTTGATGCGCCTTGAATACGCATTGACTTTTTGAATCGGCAAACAGGTGTGTCAAGACTGTAAGATGAAATTGCCACAATTGTCTGTTCGCTGTATCGGTAAGACCTACAGAGTACATGCAGTTCTTGAGTAAATCTACATTGGTGAAGCTTCCAGTTATTATACGGAGTGGCAGACGGGAGCGAGTTTGGCAGGGTGGCTGATGGGATGGGCTTCGTTACACGTGGGCTGAGTTGCTCAACCTGATAAGCCAGCATTTGACCTTGGCAACGGGTGTCAAGTGTCATAAAAAAAGCCTTTGTTTGACATGAGCTATTTTATACTTTTGGCGGTGTAACTGACCCCAGGACATTGACATGGAACAAATGAACTGATAGCATCTCAAGAGAAAGCCGCCAATCTTGAGTGCTGTTGATGACTGCCGGTGCTAACATCACCGACTATTGCCTATTGGCAGGCTATTACTGCACATTGTGGTAATCTGTGAGATAGCGGAGCATCTTCGGGTCCCGATAAGTCCAACCTCCGGCTACGCGCGGCATCGCAGTCGCAATCGCAATCGCATCGCATTGCACGTCACTTTTGCAAACAAACAAACAATCCATCCATCAGCATTGTGTTACCTTGTGTGAGACCTGCATTGCTATTTTGTGCAAGGGAACAAGATACATCAGCAAAATCTTCTTTGATGCGGGTCACGCATGTGACCGCCTGCCGCCTGATCTGAATCAACCATCCCCAGCTCGATCTCGACTCTCCATCGGCTCTCTTGCGATCCCAACTCATCCCCCAACCAGCGGTTACACCTGTTCCACCATCGTATCCCATCTTCTACATACCTACCTACCACAATTCAGCATGGGCGCCATATCCCTCCCTATCAAACCCCTCAAGCCGGGCCCTCGCCGCCGCCGCCAGCTCCCAATCCTCATGGCCGTCTGCGTCCTCGGCGCCATGGCCCTCTTCTACATCCTCCTCGCCATTGCGCCCTGCATGGTCGGCGCGACATGCTACAGAGGCTACCAGTCCGCCTATAGCTTCGATGCCGGCGACGACTTGCATCCGGATTGGATGGCGGCGATTCCCGACGACGTCCATCTCACCAGCTTGAGCATCCCGGGTACTCACGATACGATGACGTACGAGATTGGGTCGGAGCAGCTGCAGTGCCAGAACTGGAATCTAAGCATGCAGTTGAACAGCGGTCTGCGGTATCTCGATATTAGGGCGAGGCTGAGGGATGACGAGCTGCATATTTATCACGCGAATGGTTATACGGGTTTTGGGTACGAGCAGGTTCTCCTCGACGTCTTTGAGTTTCTCGACGCTCATCCTTCGGAGACAATCATCATGCGCCTCAAGGAGGAGGGAAACCCCATCGGCTCCAACAACTCTATCTCTTTCGAAGATGCCTTCAACTACCACCACTTCTCGTCTCCCCTCACCGCGCCTGGCTCAGCGAAGCACCTCCACAAATACGAATTCGCCGCTCCTATACCTACCCTCGGCGCGCTCCGCTCCAAGATATTCATACTACAAAACTTTGACGCCCGCGATGGCCCGTACGGTCTCCGCTGGGAAGGACCCGAGATGGTTCTGGAAGATCTATGGGTCATCCCAGACGTCTACCACCTCTCTGAGAAATGGACCGCTATTCGCGACGCTCTGGAATACGCCGCGCTGGCACCGGATGATAACCGCTTCCTTTACTTGGCACATACATCCGCTTCGGTGGGCGTTTTACCCATCGAAGCTGCTGCTGGACCGATGAACAGGACGATACAGGGCATGAATGACATGACGGGGCAGTATCTCGAGGATGCGTCGGCGAATGTCGACGAGGCAAGGGTGGGCGTCGTCATTATTGATTTTCCGGGCAAGAAGCTGATTAAGACGATTTTGAAATGGAATGCTTGGTTGAGGTAACGTGGTGCGTGGCATTGACGAGTTAGATTTTTGTTTTTGCATTCTTTGACTTGAGACATGGCGTTGTTTACTTGGATTGACTACTATTACTACTTGCATACCGTCCACATACGGAGAACACATAGGCTACGATATATATATTACACGCAAAGCTGGTGCATTTGTATACTAAGTAGAGCACGGCTTGGAATTTAGATACAAATCTCTTGGATAACCCAACCCAAACCAAACCAAAAAAGAAGGGACTCGTATATACCCATACACACATACCATACATACATACACGGCATCGAAGTTAGATCCGTTGCTCATCCTCTGCCATACATCCATCCGCCAGCCAATCCATCCCATCCATCCATACAGATCCTCCATCCACCTTCCCGCGATCCTATCCTAGGCTATATACAAGAAATAGCATCCAACAAAAACGACAGAACGCTCAAGTTACAATTTTTCGCGAAAACGAGAGAAGATGGTGATAGAAAAACTCCAAAATGTCTCCCAACCGTATGCAGATATCCCGCTATAAAGACCCCCTTAAATTACCCTTATAAAAAAATCCCAATATCCCTTATTGCCGCCTGAGATCCTCACTCCGCAGAGACTTCTTGCTCTTTACACTCCGTATACCCGGTGTGTTTGACCTGCTGATTGACGGACTGGCTTCCTTAGTAGGACTATTGCTCTGGCTCTCGAAGCGTTCCACCATTTGCAACACTCTCGTCTTCGGACGCTCAAACGTCATGGCTTCTGCCGTGTAAACGCTCGCCGACCTAGCAAACGAAACATCCGTTGCTACTGACAGCGGTCTCGACATGTCCGTCACTACCGAAAGTGGTCGTTCGATCATCTCGCCTCTCTCACTTCCTTCGCTCCTGTCTTCATAATCATCCTGGTTGATTCTCAAGAAGCCGTCGTCACGATCGCCTTGGTCCACAGGCACGCCTCCACCCTCGTCATCGTGATGTGAGCTGAGCTTGCTACCGCTGCGAAGCGAAGGAGTAACCATCGATAACCGTTTATCCATGTCAACAAGCTCTGCCGTCTGTGGCATATGAAGAGGTTGCCTTTCATTGGTACTCGTTCCATCGTCAAGATCGTCGGCATTCACAACGCGAAGGCGCTCCTTAGGGACAGTGAACATGACTTGTACGAGGCGGTTCTCCACGGCTCTTTCGATATCCCATTCGTTTTCCTGAGCACCGCTGCCCTCACCATTTTCCCAGTCTTGGCGCCCCTGCTTTCTTCGAAGAAGCTCACTGCCAAGAGCTGCAAGAGGGGGTTCGTAATCGTGGCTCAGCATGTCTGTTGATATCTCTCGCTGAGGAGACCTATCTCTAACAGACAAGTCTCCCGAGGTAGATTCTGATCCAGAAAAGACACGTCTCAGTGAACCAAGCCAGCTTCGTCGAGGAGGCTTGGATTTCGACGGCGAAGTGGGCTCGTCATCGTCGTATGGACTTGATCTGCCGAGCAGCAGATTGGGACCTTCTGCCTGCAGCGCGCCGAATCCTGATTTCGCTGTGTTGTAGCTGCTGGAAGAGGAGCTACCAGGCTTGCCCGGCTCTGTGGTCGGTGCCGATGAACCGCCAAAGAGGCCCCCAGTAACAATAGCGGACCATCGGCCGGAGCTGGATCGACCTAGACCATCTCCTGCACTGCGATTTGATTCTGATAGAGCAGATTCTGTACGGAGATCATCTTCTCGGGCGCCGGATGAGCGCTGGGAGTTTCGCCGTGTAGGAGAATTACGGCCCTGTGCTCGAGTACTATTATACCTGGCCAGCATTGCGTCCGCCGCGTCAACATCAGACACCCAATCTTGCACATCCGGATCGTGTTGAAAGGGGCCATCTGTGTTTGGACCACCAGCCGTGCTCTGGCCAGGGGGTGGAGGTTGGAACACGGGCAGACCCCCTGAGGCAACGGCAACTGTTGGCGTCAGGAATGGATCGGAATATGCGTCTGACGTCGGTGTGGTGGCTTCGACCGGATTGACACGTTGATAAGCCAAGTCCTCCTCCTCATCCTCCATGATAGGGTGGATTTGACCTGGAGTAGATACAAAGCTATTCAACTGATTCGCCGGTATGTAACCGCCACGAATCTGTCTAGACACTGGCTTCCTCGCAACACCCGGTACGACGGGAGCATAGCCGCCATATGAGCCGCGTAGGCTCTCGTACCCCAGAGATCGATCATCTCCACTACTGCGATATGGATCCTGCTCGTTATTGTACCAGCTGCGATAACCCCAGGGGAAAGCATCTGGTCGCTCGGTCATGTCAACAGAGTCGTGGATAAACATGCTAGCATCCTGCGCCATGCCCCTGATTGTCTCCTCACGAGCAGCCCGCCTCCTCTGCCTCTTACGCCAGCAGAAGAACATGACTAGGACCAAAACAAGGAGGACCAGCCCACCACCAATTCCAAATCCAATGCTCAATCCCAAAATTTTAGCCTTGGATGAATCATCAGATGAATTAGCAGCTGGGGTAGGGGTGGCATTGGGGCCTTTGCCATCGGGCTCGGCGGGAGTAGGATTGTTGTAGGTCGTCGCCCAGGTCAAGTCGGTCAAATTCAGGAATTGTGGTGATGTGGTGAGGCCGGATTGTCGTTTCATCTTGCTTGACGAGTCCGAATCGCTAATTTGCCAACCCCCGTACACCATCATCACATTTCCCGGGAGGATCGCCGCGCCGTGTCCATAGATACCGGAGTCTCCAAAATCCGGCTGTTGCTTGGGAATGGTCCATCTCCAAGAATCGTATGCCTGGCCCATTTCCAAAATGGCGAGCTGTGGCTCCGCTGCATTTGTCACATCGCCAACCCAACCTCCCAACACGATGATAGAACGCCCGTCCTGGCTTAGAGTGGCTGTATGGCCGGATCGACTCTCTACACCATCGGGACTATTGTCGGTTGATTGCTGGACGTTGACGTATGACCATGACTCCTCAGGGAGATTCCACACAGCAGAAGTACTCATGTTGATGAAGGCCTGCTTGGTATGACCGCCGATGACGACGTACGCGGTCTGCTGTGTGACCGTTCCAGAGTTGTTGCTCATCGAACTTTGTAGTGCGGTAAGACTGAAGCCGGCAATGGGCGTCTTAGGCCCAGAGTTTGAGGCAGTGCCTTGAGCATACGACTTGGACGAAGGGCTGTTGTCAGCTGGAGAGAGACTCATCATGCCTGTGGTATAATTCGCCGCAGACTGCCAATTCTTCGAACTATCCGAAGGCGTATCACACATGCCACCATAGGAGTATATTGTCGGTTCGTCCAACAGGGGAGCCAGTGTCCCAGAAAAGGCGATTGTTCCTCCGAGAAAGTACGGCCCTCTTGACGATGTGCTCTTTTGCGACTTGCCCAACGTTGTCGCGTGCTTCACCCAGGCCGCGTCGCCGCTACCCCCAGCAGCCGCTCCCTCTCCATATGTCCACACGTTTCCTGGCCCTTGGTCACATTCTCCTGCATATACCAGCACTGCGCCTTCTTCTGTTCTTACTGCGCCAAATGCCGTATTCTTCGGATTGTCGCCGCCCACGAAGGGCAGGCTCGTCGTAACGGGGTTTAGTTTGGTGTCTGTGCCAACCGTGCTCGAAATGTTCAGCGACAGGAATTGCACATTGTCGTCGCTATCCTGAGTGAAGATGTAAGCGATGTCTGGGGCATGGCACGCGCTCTGGTTGAAGCACGCATCAGGCGTGAGAATCTGGGTGGGAACATAGGGGAAGCTATGCGCGGCGGTCACCAATGGAGCTCCCAAGAGCAGAGCTGCAGACCAGATGAAGCGACTTGATCGCGCCAGGCCTGGTGTTGCGCGATGCGGCTGCGCGCGTCCGCGAGCAAACGGCTCCGGTGGTACGGCCATTGATTAGTTTCGCACCGAGTTCTCTCACTCCCGTCGCCCTGATTGAATTTTTTTTCTAGTGTTTCCCTAGGATCGTTTGCCTTGCTCGCTTGTCGATCATATCATCGTGGCATGTCGATCCCTCGCAGCCTTGTCCTTGTCGCAATCGTGAGTGTCGTTTGTCGTCCGCTTCTTTTCCGTTCTTCTCGATGTCGTCCGCGCCAGTCGTCGGTTTAGAATCGCATCCACCGCCTCTGCCGAGTAAATAGTGGTGCTGCAGCAGCTCCCCCACAGACGATCGAGGACGTGCAGTAGGCGAAGCTGGAGTCGAGGGTCCGATCCGAGGGCAGCCAATCTCTCAGGGTCTCACAATGCGAGACGAGATGGGAAGATTGTAAGAAATAAAGCAAAAAGAAAAGGAACAGTATTTACAAGATATTAGGTCAGCTTCTTCTGCTCCAGTTCGACTCAACACCAACAGCAAAGCTGAAGCTTTTTTGTCACGGCCGCGAGAGTTGGCCAAAGGCTTGCAAGATGCAGGGACCCTTTTGGCGCTGGTACGAGCATAAAGCTTGGAAGGCAAAAAGACACGCGCAAAGCGGTGGGCTGCACCCCGGCTTTAGCGGTGGCCGTTAACAGCAAGCAGCAACAGCAACAGCAGGTGCCACCTACCTTAGGTGGTAGCAACAGACTCAAGGAAGGCGCAGCACGCGGGTTGCTTGACAGACTGGGATTGTCAACAAGGGGGGCAGGAGCCAGTCCGGCCGATACAGGCGAGGGAAAGAGCTAACATGTGCACCTGCAGGCGGCAGACGGCCGTTGTTTCCGTGGGTTGACCTGCACGAAGCGAGAGCATTAGCCGCTGACCATTGAGGCCGCTAGCAGAGCCGCTGCACCGTCGATTATGGACAGGCAATTTAACGGATTGCTACGCTTTAAGACACTCTCATTTATCATACTTTGATAGCTGCCGCTGTCATGAAAAAAGTATAAAACATCAGTATAACTGTATATTGTACTTGTACATCTTCACATCTTCATATTGAATCCATTAATATCATCAATCATGTCATCTGACGCCCATCAACTCGTCCGTCAATTCTCATCATCCTCATCCCCCCACACAACTTCATTTGTTGTCCTTGTCCTACCGCCGTTGCCGGGAGCAACCAAAGCTTGGCCTTTTCCTGTTTCCCACCACGGCTTAGCGGGGCACGGCGTTATTATGTTAGCGCCCTAGATTGGGGATCAATCCATAAGACCATCAGCAAGAGTTTTTATGTCTACTGCTATTATTCGTGCTATTATTGATGCTCTCCATGGAAGCAATTCTCTATTATCCGTCTTACTCAAATACCTAAAAATACACGCATGAATAACACTCATCAGCATAGAAAAATATTCCAACACCTCCTGCCTTGTTTTTAGTACTGCAGCCACTCTCCTCGCTATCAGCATGTTATTAGTCCAACTGCTCTTTTGGGCAAATCGGGACCCAGCCACCTATCAGCACATGTGATGCAACGAGGGGCTGGGGGACACACCTAAACAGCTTGAGCGGCAGCCAATCGAAACGGCTGCTGTCAAACAAAGATGGCTGGGGAATGGCGTGCAGATGAGGTGCAGTTGCAGGATGCCATTGGACGCTCTCTCTATCTCGATATGATGCCGCCTGCAGCCACTCTCGATGAGATATTGTAACTCTGTTACTCTCTCTATTTTGCCACGAGTATCATCAGCTGCTCGTGCTGACACGCATCTTCTTCTCCGTCTCTCTCGCCCGCTCTCAGCCCCCCACCCGGGAAATGACGAGAAGCCTAGAACCGCCGGGCCACCGTTGGACTAGCAGGGAACACGCGGCAGAGCAAAAGCAAAACCTGAATCTTTCCCAGTTGTCTTGTCTTGTCCTTGTCTGTGCTTTGTATCGGCTCAAAGTCAGACAACATCAAAGCGTCAACTGAGACATGCGTCGTCTTGGTCACAATTACTATTTCTATTCGACATTACGAATTCAACAAAAAAGTGCAAACAGCCTGCGTGTCCTGGCCAGTTACAATACATCTAACTAACTGCCCTCGTCTAACATGAATCTTGTGCTCTTCCCTCGTTCGTGCGCTCTCCAGATGATATCATGCTCAGTCCTATCCATACGACCGTAAATAACATATTATTCTCTCTCTCATCTTAATAAACCCACCAAATTCAAGTGTAATAAAAAAAGGCCAGACGCACTGCAGGCAGAATTAAACAAAAAAGACGGGAGGGGGTATCAAGTATTAAGCCGCCTAATAGTAAATCTTTTCTTCCCAGATAGGAGGTCGAGCACCTTCGGAATCCCACGTAACATGGTTCTTCTCGTCAAGCGTTGCGCCTTCATCCGTGATGGGAATCACCTTGCTTGAAGCAGCAACCTCCTGCTTGGACAAGCCTGCAGGGTCCGAGGGGATCCAGAGGATGGGAGTCCTGCTTGAAACGGATGGTGGTAAGAATGCTTCGGCCTCGATTTCATCGGCGTACTGCATCGGCTCTGCCAAGTGCTCTTCTTTGAGGAACAGTTCGCGTAGTGTGGCATAGTCCGCATAAACCCAAGGCTTGAGGAATTTGAGAATAAAGTTACCCTGCTTTCCTGATGCATCCAGGGGCAATTTCTTAGGTTCCTGGGCGGTCTTGCCGGTAGCATCATCGTGAGAGACATTGTTGGAGGCCAGACCTTCCTCGATGCTGGTACCAGTGCCATTACCGGCGGCGCGCAGCTGAATGAGTTCCTCCTCTGCCTGGAGACTTCGTGGCAAACCAAAGAGAAGCGGATCGAGGGTTCGCGACAGGGTGAGGTGGTACAAAATGGTGAAGCCGAGGAAGATAGCCATCAGGACTGCAGGTCCAGCAGCCTTAGAAACGGCAAAGAGACCAACCATGCAGATTTCGGCCAGGTAGATACCAGAAAACAGCTGCTTCAGTGCTCGAGGGTAGATCAAGCCATGAGTATCGATATTAGTCTCCGTGACGAACAGGATATTATATCGGTAGGCAAGATAGAACAAGCCCATACCAATGGACGACCAGAACAGGATCAAAGGAGCAATAACCGAATACGTGATGCTATGACAAGTTAGTAGATGCGTNNNGCAGGTATGAAAGGAATCCAATAAAAACATACTAATGACAGCAATGTTGGTATATACTGGGAGAACGCTACCCCAAGAAATGGCGCTGAGGCTCGTCCACTTCTTATACATGGCTCGGGGTGTCTTGGCCAAAAACTTGTACAGCAGGGTAAAAATGAAGAAGCCGACAACTTGAGTAACGACGCTAGTCGCAATGGTAAGACCCTGGACGATAAAGTAGGAAATGTAGAAATTAGATGCGGTGGGCAGCGACTCGGAAAGGATGTTGAAGACTTGTTGCGGCTGCTGGGCGATCTGCACAAGGGCCGTTGAAGCTGCGTTGGTAAGGGTCTGGATCAAAAACACCTGGATGAGCTGGAAGAAGAAGTATGAGTTCTGGGTAAACAGCTCGACGCGAGACTGGGTAACTTCGCCGGCCTGTTTGGCACAGAGACGCATGATGACGGGAACCAGGGACATGAGAACAGAGAGAGCCACTGCTGGAAGCAAGCCGGAAACGACTCCAAGAATGGGCTTGGGAATATCGCCAATCCAAGTCAAGCCGGGAATGTTCTTCAGCGTATTCACCTGAGCAACCAAACCAACAATACCGACGGGGATGGCCCAGAAGATGATGAGAGCGGCAATAAAGGCATAGACGACATAGCGGCGGATAATAACCTGCCACCAGGGGAAGGACAAGCTCTTCCAAACAACCTCTGCAGGCTGAACGCCAATGGCCTTGGGCTCCATGTGCAGGGCCTGGTGGTGAGTGACGGACTGGAATGCGTATTGAGCGTCGCCTTGGGTTTCAAACTCGACAAAAACAGCGCGGACCTTCTCGTTGTTGCCAGCTCTCCAGTCGGCCTGGGCCTTTTCAACCTCGGGAATCAGACGCTGCAGCTCATTGCGGCTCCAAAAGATGGTGTCGACCTTTTCGCCAATGAGACCAAGGAAGCCAAGACGATGATGCGGGCGGTCCTTGTCCTGAATCCAGCGCGAAGCAATGTCGCCGGTCTCGATATCTCCATCCTCGGTAGTGGCAGGGCCCTCGGGTTGGGGTTCTCCTTTCTTCATGGCCTTGATGCGAGCCTTGTTGACCTTTGTCAGGAGGCCAATTTCGCCCTTTTCAAGCTTCATGGCGGCATCGTCACGCTCCTCCACCAATTTGTCGAGCTCATCCGTCTTGCCGCAGACCCAAACCCTTCTGACGTTGCTGAACATGTTACGAATACGCTCTTCGGTGTTGTATTCCTCTGGAACGGAAGTGAAGAGCACGGTGCGGGCAGAGATTCGTTTGGCATTGTGGGGGTTGATGTGGTGAGCCTGGCGCAGATTAATGTAGAAAATGCACTCGCGCGTAATCATGTACATGAGGAAGCCATAGACAGCCCAGCCAACAAAGGTGTGGGCATAGAGGTAGTTCTTATGATTCTCGATGTCGACATTGCTGTAGGACAGGATCTCGAGCTGGGAGAGACCCTTGCCACCGGTGGCATTGACGGGGAACAGAATAGGCCAGGTAATGAGAAGGCTGACGAAACAAACGACGAAGCAGATACGCAGATATCGAAGGAATAGATAGGCGTCGAGGCTCTGGTGGGTTAGAACGTAGGCATCGGGGATCTTCCAGAAGGCCGAAATCCAGGTCAGCAGATTGCTGGGTATGCTGGGCGTTCGTTCACTATATTGCGTCAGTCTACCTCCATGTCTGTCGCCTGTNNNCTTCCCACTTGACATGGAAAGAGGCATCACNNNCTCTTCGCGCAGAGACCCTAGATATGTACGCGGCGCATAGTAGCGCCGTTGAGATCTTCTCAGGAATAAGAAGATGACAATGTAGACACACGATACTACCAATACAGGAATGAGAGTATCAAGCATGCCTATNNNGACACAAGCTCGGTCAGCCCTATATCGACAGCATATTTTCATCCAGTGAAGCTCGAACTCACCCCATGCTGACTCTGGCTGGGATTCCCGCGCTGATCCCTGGTTGGAGTCGGGAGCCAGGTTCTTGTTGAGCCAACTGATAAAGTTGCCCATCTTGACGACGTCGTGCTCGCAGCCGTTGCCGCGCGCGTCAAATTGTGCTCGATGCTGTTATGAAAGATGCTCGAGGTACTTCGTCGTCGTGAATCGGTGTAAAAAATTAAAAAGTGCGAATCGAATTGAATGCGAAGTGCCGTGTGCAAAGCGCCAGCTCCAAGTTAGCTTGAAGGGGGTGGGCAAAGCAGGGATATTGTGAGATTTGACAGAGATATGCCAAGTGGAGAGAGAAAAAGGGAAGACAAGCGTCTAATATCGCCAACCGAAGGTACAAAAGTACTCTGTACTCTTGTCTCTTGGCAGATTGATCAACAATCGATCTCTCGATGGCGACACAGACGGGACAGGGAAGGCGAGTTCCGAGGTCCTTCAGCGGCAGTGGATGCCGAAGCGATGGATAAACGCGTATTCAGGCTGTAAGAGGCACGAGGTTGTGCTCCCCTTAACTAGTCGTATATCCTTTCTCTTCCTGTGCCTACTAGCAGTGGCTTTTCTCTTGTCCCTCTCGTCTGGGCTTCTCTCTTTTTTTCTTCTCCTCGTGGGCTGGACCTGATGAGTTGGCCGTGCCACTAATAAGTCACTGTCTCAGCCAGACAAGGACCCGGCTGCGGCGCCAACTTGCCGATCTAGCCTATGTGGGCCGATAAAAGGCTGGCTGTCTGCTTGAGAGCTTGGAAAAAGGGAGGGATCGGATCCAAAATCTTGCGTGTGTCCAGCTGCTATTGGAGCTTGTGCGTATGTGGCTTGGGCGGGTAAACGAGCGGATGGCCGTACCAGACGACCGATAGATAGCGAGAGTGAGTGATGATGAGGGAGTGGGAAAAGAGGAACAAAGCAGAGACACGGATTGGAGGACAAGGCCGGCAAGCTGAGACCATTTGCCGCTTCGCCATATGCAATTATTCGCATGCGCCTCCCCGTCCAGAACCCCCAAGGCTACGAGTACTCCTCCCCAAGGCCCGGCAATTTTAGAAATTTTTTCCTCCATCATTCTCTCCTGTGCACGCACCGAGCCGAGTTTCATTCAAGACATCTCATTTCCCAGAGAGGGGTCACCGTTCGATAACTCAATGGGGTCGTGGCTTGTGGGTTCAGCCCCCTGTCCGGCTGCCCTTTAGCTTGCCTTGATATTGAACTTGGCTTGCAGGCGATCCCTGTTCAGCTGTGCTTTTTGTGGGCCGAGGGACGGCAGAAGCGTGGGCGTCACACGCAGACGAGCAACTTTCAATCTCGTCATACCCTTGGGCTGCCAGAACCCGGTTTTGGAGTGCCCACGCGTTGATCCGGCTGCCCTGACCTGAGAGGGTGTCGACGCCAGCCCTTATGTATGATGATGCTGTCCATATATGAGGTGATGAATAATGACTACATATCTTGGCCCTCGGAGTTGATTACTCGGCTCGTCTTGGCGAGTGGAATAAGCTTTGAGAGCGCTGTGTTAGTCTCGGCTCGTTGCGAATTCGCCGTGGCGTCAGTTCCATTCAAATGCTCCACGAGCTCCACGAACACCGGTAATAAAAGACAAAATCTTCAAAGATGGCGTCAAGCAAAGCCGTATGCCCCACGAGGACCTGAGTTTTCAAAGGCTGAAAGGCACCGGCAACTCGCCACATCCGGACACTACGACTACAAAAATTCTCACTACAGTACTCGTTGATGTATTTATGCCAAGTGTCAGGCTCGTACAATACGGAAACTTGCATCTCACCTATTTCACATCAGCTCCGGATGATGTTAGTCTCGAGTACGGCCGAATGCGTTCGCCTAGCCAAAGGTTGCAGCCGCAGGTTTGCGATAATCCACCAACTTGTCTCACGCAAAATATGCTGGAAGACGCATTGAGTTTGGATTTAGGGACCGTTGATGCTAGCAGTTGGTTCCTGTTATCCAGATGAGATTCTGATCACGGTCAGCGCCATCCCTTTTTCCTCAATGGTATTTCACATGTTGTTTGTTGATGTTGATTTTTGTTTGCGATCGTCATCATTGCTGTACACGTATCGTCCGATTCATGCCGATCTGCTAACCCCAGACCCCCGACTCAAGATCGAGTTTTCTGATGAGCTTGTTTCTTACTCCGTACAGTATGGTGTGGGCGGTGCCACACCAACACACCCAACCTGATATGCGTCATCAGCTTCTCATGGTTCGATGACATGCACAGGATCAAGTGACCTGTAGATTGGCTGTGTCGGACAAATGTCGGCTCTCTTGCCGCGTACCTGAACCAATCCGGCTGAAAAATGAGATTCTAGGCCTAGAGTTTAGGGTAGCATCAAGCATGACACGCATGCACATGAATGACCCTCAAGATAAGGATATAACTCAGTGACAAGATCTTTGGGCGCTGCTCTTCATAAGTGTGGGAAGCTGAGCCAATTTATAACGGAAACATGAGTAGCCCTGTCGCATCTAATTCGGCGCATTAAAGGCCTCTTCCCATTTATTGAACAAACGTCTCAGGGACATCTGTAATTCTGCTTACTTCAATGTTGGCTTGCATTGGTTTTCAGCCTACTTAAAAAGCGAAGTCCTATCATTTGGCCAACTACTTAGTCGATGAGATACCGATGTTGTTAAATCCAAACTCACGATACTCAGCTCATTCACACTATGTGATCATTATTGTTGAAATATAAGCCTCAATAGTATTCTGGGTTTGAGCCTTTTTGTCTTCAACAAGTATGGCTGCCTGATGAGCAGTGAAGTGTGCTCAGCCGCGCCGAGCAGCCTTCAGGAAAGCCTCACAAACGCTGCATCTATCATTGGCTATTTATATATATTTCTCATTCCCAATTGGTCGGATTTTCACCAATCCCCAAAGCTTCATTCCCAATCTTAAAATGCAAATACAAGCAGATAAATCGTACTGGCTCGAAAGGCCTTGCCTTGTGTTACACTGCATTTCGACCCTGGACATTGTTCATACCCAACACCCGACAAGGCTTTCTTGAGGGGGCAGAGTACTTATCTCATTTCTTCCAACCGTTCTGTTCATCTAAATCATTTTGCTATTGATTCCTTATCCCTTTGTTATGAAACACCTTTATTCTGCACCACATAGCTCTCTACCAGCTGTGAAAAATGCCAAAGCGACGCAATAAGGCCGATGATGAACATGCGTCTCCTGATGCAAAGAAGATCAAGCTTGGCAGTTCATCAGACTCATCAGTCAATTTTAGCCATGCCGATTATACCATTGGATGGATTTGCGCATTGCCAAAGGAGCAAACCGCGGCGATTGCTACGCTAGACCGCAAGCACCCAGATCTTCCATCTTTCACTAATGATGACAACGTCTACACCTTTGGATCAATTGGTGGACACAACATTGTTATAGCTTGTTTACCGAAAGGGCGCTATGGGACCAATTCTGCGGCAACAATCGCGACAAAGATGCTCAGCTCCTTTCCATCCATCAAATTCGGGCTATTGGTTGGGATTGGAGGCGGCATCCCATCCAAGGTTCGACTTGGAGATGTCGTGGTTAGTGCGCCAATTGATCAATACCCAGGAGTCGTTCAATGGGATCTAGGTAAAGCGGAAGATGGCGGGAAATTTAGACGGACTGGAGCGTTGAATAGCCCACCGAATGCACTCCTCAAAGTCTTATCAAAGCTGGAGTCTGAGCATGAGATGCAAGAGTCCAAGATCCCCATCTTCTTGGATGAGATGAAACAGAAATGGCCAAAATTATATCCAAAATACTTTTGGAATGAGTCGCTGAGAGATCCTCACGATCAAAGTGGCGAAGGAGCAGCGATGAGATGTCCAGATATTCACCATGGCTTGATCGCATCTGGTAACCAAGTCATCAAAGATGCTGCAGTCCGCGACCGCCTCAACGAAGATCTTGACGGGAATGTACTATGTATTGAAATGGAGGCAGCGGGATTAATGAACGACTTTCCGTGTCTCGTTGTCCGAGGCATCTCTGATTATGCAGACTCGGGTAAGAACAAATATTGGCAAGAGTACGCTGCTGCTGTTGCGGCAGCTTATGCGAAAGAAATTCTTTCCATGTTGCAGATTTGGGCCGTGGAGCACATGGAGTCAGTTCAAGGTACATAATTCTATCTGTTTTCAACAACTCCAGTCGTCTTTATGTACTATGTGCAGCCATTTAGATTCACCAGTCGCTAAGTGTGCCTTTAATAGACATCTTGTCGAATATTAATGCAGAACTTGGAAGCATACAGACAGCTTTTAGTGAAATGGCAACTCGACAGTACGCTCAAGACCACCAAGCTTTTTTAAATTGGTTAACGCCAGTTGATTATACATTGCAGCAAAAGGATTACTTCAGCAAGCGGCAACCTGGAACTGGTCAATGGCTTCTCAAATCTGAAATATTCCAAGGTTGGGTCGGCAACAGCCAGCAAACGTTGTTCTGCCCAGGAATTCCAGGAGCTGGAAAAACAATTCTTACATCCATGGTGGTTAACGACCTTTTTGAACGGTTTAATAACGATACTACGGTGGGCATTGCATACCTATACTGCAATTTTCGACGGCACGATGAACAGAAGCTCCATGATTTATTATTAAGCCTAGTGAAACAACTGGCTCTTGGTCAGAACAGCTTACCACAAGATGCTAAGAAGATATTCGATAAATATGATACTAAAAAACAACGCCCATCGCTGGATGATATAAAGAAACTTCTTAGATGTATGGCAGATTCATATCTGAGAGTATTCATCCTCGTTGATGCTCTTGATGAATGCCAAGGGTCGGATGGATGTCGAGCAAATTTTCTAACAGATATGTTCTTTCTTCGGGATAAGTCAAAGGTGAACATTTTTGCGACTTCGCGACTCATCCCAGAAATTATGGAAAAGTTTGAGGCCTGCAAACGCATGGAGATTCGCGCGACTGAAGATGATGTGCGAAGATACGTGCATGGCCAACTAGACGGAGGTAACATGGAGCACCTACCGTCTCTAATCAAACACAAGCCAGACCTGAAAGATGAGATCATAAAAGGCATATCAGATGCCGTTGATGGAATGTATGTGATGATATATGATTCTTCTGGAAGTAACTGACGATTTTTAGGTTTCTATTGGCCAAAATCTATCTTGACACGCTCATTGATAAAGTCACAATCTCCGATGTTAGAGAAGCAGTTATGCAGCTGCCAAAGCAGATATCAGGATCTGGAGAAGATAAAAGAATGGAAATACTAAATCAAGCATACGAATCTGCCTGGGAAAGGATAAATGGACAAAAAGTGGGATTTCGAAACCTTGCCACACGGGTTCTAGCGTGGATCTCCTTTGCAAAGCGACCGTTATCTACAAAGGAACTCCAGCATGCTCTCGCAGTGAAAATCGGCATGGATGTGCTTGACGAAGAAGCTATCCCACAAGTTCAAGATATGGTGTCATTCTGTGCCGGTTTAGTTACGGTTGATGAAGAGAGCGAGGTCATTAGACTGGTACACTACACAACGCAAGAATTCTTCGACAGGAAGAAGGGCGATTGGTTTCCTAATGCTGAGGCCATGATCGCAGAAACTTGCATATCTTATCTTTCGTTGGAAGTCTTTGGAATATACTGTCAAGACGAATCTTATCCGGACGAAACTTATCTAGACGAATCTTATCTGGACGACTCTAATCTGGACGAATCTTATCTAGATTACATATGTTCCTTTGGACTTTATAAATATGCCAGCTTTTACTGGGGCGACCACGCACGCATCGCTGGAAGAAAACTGGATGGGATTTTGCTGGGATTTCTCATGAGCGGGGCTGCGGCATCTAATGCCTTCCATGTGATGCTAGAGCGCTTTCCGATGAGCGATATGGTCGATGACGCGGTTCCCGGCGACGAATCCCACTACTTCCGGCTCAAACCCTTTTTGCCAGTGACGGGTCTGCATCTTGCTGTGCACTTTGAGCTCGATGAAGCAATCAACATGTTGCTCAAGAATGGGTGTGACATAAACGGCCGCAAAGGGCTCGAAGTGACACCGCTGTTCATGGCTATCGACAATGGACACATAGATATTGCCGAGATGCTACTTGACAATGGAGCTCATATGGGTGCTGTGTCAGGCCTGAGCTTAGTATATTTGAAAATTGCCATGAGACCGGAGAACTACAGCGAAAGATTTGTTCAACGGCTTATCTCAAAGGGCATTAACGATGGCGAGGATTTTTCGCTATACTTGTCACTGGCAGCTGAATTTGGCCACGAGGCTATTGTGAAGTTATTACTTGACAAGGGTGCCGATGTTAATGCAACATACAATTTTTTTGACACACCATTACATACCGCGGCTATGTATGATCAAGAAGCAATTATGAAGTTGCTACTTGATAAGGGTGCCAATCTTGAGGCAGCAGATATCAGTGACCAGACACCACTGCACTCTGCAGTTCGGTATTCCAGTGAGGCAGCTGTGAAGTTATTGCTTGATGCGGGTGCCAATATTGAGGCAGTAGATGACAGTGGCCAGAGGCCATTGCATATCGCTTCCGCCGCTCATAGAGGGTCAATTGTTAAGTTATTACTTGACAATGGTGCCGATGTTGAGGCAGCAGACAATGATGGTTGGAGGCCACTACATGTTGCTTATGATGAGATAGAAATGTGGCCACAGGACAGACCATGGAACATGATTGTCAATGAGAAATACGCAATTGTCAAGATGTTAACTGATAAGGGCGCCAATATCGACGCAACAGATCATCGTGGTCGGAGGCCACTGGATGTTACAAAGAGAGACAATTACTAATACTTGAAAAGGGAATAGAGAAAGCACGGATAGTGTCAGTACGGTAGATAATATAGGTTGGACGGCGCTTTCATATGAATTGATTGAGTGTTGGGACAGGAGTTAGGCACTTAGCATGTAACAAAAGAGGTTAAATAATATTAAAAGAAAAACCCTATCTGTTTTAAAAGTATCTCAGTAATTGTATTAATTATCTGTATAATGACTGCTAGTAGCTAGTTTCTTTCAGCTAAGTTTTTTATCATCCATGCTAGAATCTCGAGTTTGCTGTAATGGCTCTCTCCCCGTATACTTGAAGCTGCTTTAATTGCCTTTTGCTGTAACCAATACCTTCGACTAGTAAGCTTTTTNNNAGAACACTTGTTAACATGGAGGAAGAGATAAGATCCTGGTTTGGCGAATTTGGTCGCCACAATTGCCAAAATATCGACCAGAACGGAAACTGTGCTGTAATCAACTGCGTCTTCATGCTTTAGGGACCCTAAATCNNNCCTCCAATGAAGATTGCCAAGGCCCACGTTACGACAGGCATCCAGATATTTGAGCACCTCTCTGTCAATCACTTCCCCCAAGCANGGCAGCTCATCCAGGGCGCTGTGCCAAGATTTGTAACAATCGTCTAGCATTTTGCCTATGCTGTTCATCGCTTCTTGATCTGAGAGATTATGTGCCTTGAGTATTGTGATCAAGTTATTTCCCGCGTCGTTTAATTCCTGCAAAAGNNNGAATACTTTGAGCTGTTGAAGGATTTTAGTTGTAAAGTAACGTACAACTTCTTTTTTGTATGACAAAATATCGTTTGAACTGAAATGATCAGTNNNATGCGTATACTCGATGCAATATGTTTTCACNNNCAGAATCACAAGATCCACTATAGTGCTGGTGCACAGTTGAAGAGACGGGTGATCCATCTGTGTTTGAGAGAGCTTTATGTTTTCGGCGTACTCTACCAGTCGTATAGCCAGCACCACTCCAATCGTTCTTCTTCGGTAGCTCATGTACTGATCTACCGTTAAAGCGGGAGCAGAGCTGGACTTTGAGAGTTTGGATTGATAGAGAAGACCCTCGAGGTATTTCTTATGAGAGTCCTTCCAGCGTTCTTGTACTTCTAGACGAGTCAGGGACTTTTTCATCATGCGAATTTTGGTTGTTTGAGTTTTACCTGGCGCGTCGCTCTGATGAAATCCTGTCAGCCGATATCTTTCTTGAACGGANNNGAAAATGCTTACAGTCTTTATTCGATCCCAGATGGCCTGAAATACATATTGAAGAGGCTTGTTGGCTTGGATCCGAGGGCCATTGTCGTTCAAAATGGCAAGAATGCAGTCAATTTCTTCTCGGGCTTTAACTGGATCGTTTGCTAGAGGCCCTTCATCAAATTCTGGGGTCGAATATGAGTTACTTGTTGTATCGTTGTGATGGTGACAGAACTTACGATCATCAAAATAAAATATNNNAAGTCTGCTATTAGATCGCCTGAAATTAGATGTAGCATAAAAGAAGGTGCTTACCCAATTGGCCCAATCAACCGCTGTGCGAAACCTGTCTTTTTCAGCCGAAGGGGCCCAAACAGCGGCCGCGAACCCAAAGTCAGTCTTGTTGAACTTCTTTTCCTCTTTGCCTGTCAATTGTAGCAATCTATCCATTGTTAGNNNAGTTACNNNCAAGCATACAAAGTAAAATGGAAGATTGTACTCTTTGAACCACTGATCTGCTTCAGCTTTGCCACCTTGATAATGAAGGTTAATGGCTGGCTCCGTAGACATGATTGAGGAAAATAAATCTGGAATCAAGACATGTCGTGGAGAGTCTGGTATCCTTGGCAGCTGGAAACCGGCTGTAGAGGCGTCCAACAACAGAGTAGGCTCTAAAACTGTCACAGTTGTAGACATCTTGATAGAGCAGTCAACCAGTTTGGTTTGAAGTGTGACTTATATAGGAAGCTTGAATCCAAAGTCTAAGAAGACTAATAATAAAGTAAGTTTGGCTACAATTCATTCTGAGCAGAGATATAAAAGCATTCAGTGTTTATATGTCAAAAGTCCCGTCGAGCAAGCCAGGGGAAGGGGGAATGTTGGGCCGTTCTCTTGGTCGAGGCCTTGAAATTTGCCGCTGTCAAGTTGTCTGCCGCGTATAAAGCGGATCTATCTGCAGGTACGCTGTCACTTATCCTGAGCATGTATCGTCGATCTTCTACGAATAATAATAGGAGCGATATCCAGCCCCTTAGTAATGATCCGGTTGTCGGATGTCTTGTTGATCAAGACACGGGTCAGATTTCGGCACTGTAAAATTTGTCTACTGCGGTGTCGGAAAAGGTCTGATTAGTTTTGGTAGGAGGCAATTGCTTCTTTTGGCAGCCTTCTCGTATGCCTTCGGGCCGGCCGGGGCCTTCTACCCATTTTCTCACTACCTATGTATCATGTCTAATGCTACTCAAAAGGTCACTGCATGGCTAAGTAAGGTACCGTATTTATAACTCTCACCAGCATCTTGATGCCACGTCACGATGTCGTTAAAATATAGCGTAGTTAAAGAGTATGGGTAAAGTGCACTGCCGTGTAGCGGTGAATTGTCCACCAAGTCGGATCGCACCCGAGACGCACAGACTTCAAGATCAACATAGACCAGACAACTTACAACGGTATTGAATAGGTAAGGGCTTAGCGATACAGGAGGTAAAAGACCAGGAAGGGCCTTGCGTTTCCTGTAGACAACTGACATATCATATTGGGAATACGGAGCCGAAACAGGCCCTGATTTCGTCGGCAGAACTACCCTGGGATGCTTCGACAGCGATTTAGCAACGATTGCTTCTTTACCATTCCAAAATGAGATAATTTTGATACAATCCAAAGGATCCTGTATCCTATAATACATGATGTTCCCTTTTCTCCAGTCCATGTCGCATTGTCAAAACTTCTCAATCAAGGATACCCAACAGGCATATTGAGCAAAGCCATCGCATGCTTCTCCGACAGTTGATATCGTAGTCAGAATATACATACGGAGTATAGGATGTACTGGTATCAGTTAACTTCGTCGGCATATTTTCCACAGACACCAAACGATTTTACAAGGATTCTCGGCATTTATTGCACGTTAGGCGCTTTAGTGGATTATGTAGGTTGATACTCATACCGGTTTACAGGGACGTGTTACCTCTTATCTCTCCGCTAATGTGACAAGCCGAAATGTCAAAACCAGTCCCCTGTCTACTGTACTCGGTGAGCAGAGTGGATTTGTCCTTGATTATTACCTGGCCTGGCTGCTTTTGTTGTGTTGAGGTGGACCAAGGCGCCGATCGACTTCCTTTTGCAACCCCCTGTCAACATATGCCGTGCCGACATGGATCGAGGGTCACAACTGGTTCCGACTTACCCGGTGATGACATTGAAGGCACATGATGGCAGCGTATTGATATAAAAACAAGCATGATCTCTTCACTCTCTCCATTCACATTTGAGAGCAACCGAAGTAAGACAGCAATTGTCGTTGGTATATATTTAGGTAAAACTATACTGCTATATACATGGTTTATGTTCGAGAATGGTCCAAGAACTTTTGAGAGCACCAAATCCTTTCGTCACTCATTTTATATGTACAGTGAAGAGGGTTTAGCCTGATTTATGAAGGAGGAGCGCCGACGTAGACGGTCAGAACATTGGGAGCCCCTGAAGCCAAAGTGCCCGAGGCATTCTCATTCCCATCTGGGTTGACATCATCATAAGGGAAAGCGTAGCCTCGACCATCAATTTCAAATTGGTGAACGAGACGGCTGTAGTGGTTGGTAGGGCTGACTGTGTAGTATGAAGACTGGCCCAGGCCTGGCTGAACGTTGCCACCAGCAAGCAGCAAGGTGGATCGGACAAAGGCAGCACACAGACGGGGAACAACGGCCGCATGGACGGCATTGTCACCGCCCTGAATGGCGAATGGTCCACTGTTGCAGCCCCAGATATCTCCTGCAGTCGGCTTAGCGTAGCCACGGTTGTCGCCATTGCAGTTGAGTGTGCTGCCGGAGACCTGGCAGTTGACGCTGCCAGCCGAGGTCTGCGTGTTGATAGTGAGAGGAGTGTTGGTGTACTGGCTCCAGACTTGGTCGACATAGGCACTCCAGTAGTTCTGGAAGGCTGCTGCATTGATGACACTGTAGTCGCCTGGAGACAGCGCACGAACGAGAGTTCCAGCGGAATTGGCAATACACATAGAAGACCAGGGGAAGCCGTCAACGCTAGCCTGTTGGACCAAGCCCTGGCAAATCTGGGTGAGTGCGGAAGATCCAAGGCCTTTCGTGGTCTGTGTGCCGCTTCCATCTGTGGTACTCAAGCTCATACTGAGGATTATGCCGACAAAGTCGACGTAGCTGATGTTTGCGAAGACAGCCAAGTCAGTAGTATAAGTGAGCTCAACAAAGCCCCAGAGGAGGCCTGAACTCGGGTCTTGCAGGTTGAACTGGGACGGTTGCACCAAACCATCGCCGTTGGGAATCTTGACCATGAAGAACTGGAGATCGCCCACTGAGAAGTAGATACGCGCAGAGCTGATGACAATAGGCACATTCACCGTGATGGATTGCCCTTGAGCAGGTAGCGCAATGTTGATGGGGGTGCTGATCGGAACGGGAACACTTGAGCCTCCAGAGCTGGGATACACAAGACTGCCATCACCCCTGACGAAAACGACCCTGTTGTCAGTGTCTAGGCCGGAGATGTACGCATTGACCTGACCACCGGAGAAGTTGTTGACGAGCTGGATTGGTAGGTGTCCAGCCTGAGCCCGAGTCTGAATGGTTTGTTTGGAGACTGTTGTTGAACTATGATAGGTTCCGTTGAGAGTGTTGTTTGCCGTGATAACGATGTCGTCAACACCTCCAGGCTTGGCAATGGAAAAGGGCGATACTCTTGGAATGAGAGAAGGGGCCGCTGCTACTGCACCAATGAGGGCAGTAAGGATAGTGAGTGTCCGCATGATGCAAGGACTTGTATGAATTCAGAGTGGAAAGGAGTGATAATGATGCTGCAAAGGAATTTATTCTTCCCTTTTGAGTTGTGGAACCAATCCAATGAGTTGAGCTCTGATGAACATGTCTATCTGTGAATAACCCTCTATATATACTTGTGTCTCAAGTGTCTCAAGAGGCATTATCAAGAAGCTGTACTCGATCCTCATCATCTCAAGACAGATTTCGGGCCGAAGTGTTTTGCGCAACGGAGATAGAGACAACCCATTGCCGACTGATTTGTACCGGCATGAAGTTATCTCTTTACTGTTGTAGCATAGCATCGGGCTTCCTTCGGTGGCTTGGACTGGAAAGGTCGGGGTTGAGAGTTGCTGCTTCTAGCTTCCAGGCTATTACGTCCTTGTTTGCCATGTAGAATGCTCTCAGGAGCCAGGGTTATGCAGTAATTGCGGGTAATAGTTCAGGAATAGTACTAAAATTCAAGTTTTTGGGCTGTACGTGCTTCATCTAGCTGCAATATCGGCATAACGTAATGGCTGAGTGGGCTATAGCCGCAACCACAACTCTTCAAACACAAGTTATCAGGCCGACTAAATGCCAACTGGTTGCGCAACAAAAGAGTCAGATGAAGCTGTCAGTCACTTCTTAAGACAAAGAGAATGCTCATCTGATACGAAATTTCGCTCTGTAATAGTCATTTGGAGAACTTGGGATGACTGATAGTAAACATAGTTTCGAGCACATGGTTAGTTTCCGCAACGCCCGCTGCTGATAGGCCTAGCCAGGATTGAAAACTTGTCTTGTGCCAATAAATCCCCCTGGATTTAGAATGAGGCTGTGAGTACATATATTACCCGTCTAGGAAACAAATAAGGTCACGTCCTCACACCATCGCGGACTCTAGCGCTCCGAGATTCGGGCTAATAAAGCACAAGTTACTGCACCCCACACTTTGCTAAGATGCAATGCAGGTCATGACACACTGATCGTTGCAACGTGACAAGAGTAAGGAGGGCAGTTATTCTTTTCTTCCAAAACGCCCGCACGGATAATGAAGCGCTAGTAATCTTGCATATTGCAGCTGATACCGAAAGAGATTTCTTCATGAACATGATCTGCAGACATGTGACTGGTGATAGAGCTGAGGACATGGGATTGCCTCGGCAGTTTGGGGGATTACCAAATGTAGCCTTCCGTAGCGGCTCGTCTATAAGATATCGATCAATACTGAAGCAACTAGGGGTATATCCACTCTATCCTAACCGAACTTAGACACGGAATACTCGTGTGTTTCTACCTAGCATGCATCATGTTCACAGGTCTGTTCTGATACTTCTTGTTTTGACAACCTTCTTTATAATATGATTTCGTGTGGCTTACGCTGCAGTATTACTTATCTACTGTGGAACTCGCACGTTACATCCAGGCGTCATTGTATTTACAAGCTTCCTTAACTTACATCTATTAATTTGTATATGTCGTCTGCTCACTAAATAGCGCATATTGTGGCTGAAGTCGAAGAGGTGTTCAACCCCAGATCCAGCATGGGTTACAGCACATGTGCTTCAGTAGTGTGCATGTTACCCCTGGAATAGAGATGCCTAAACTAGTAGAAATCCTTCCGGCGGGCCCATAGGCCGCAGTCTTATTCGCGCGCTTCTCTGATCCTATTGGTTTCACTTTCTCTTTCTGGAAGTGGGTGCAATACGCTCTGTTTAATTATATCAGGTAGAATAGTATAGCAATAGGTGCGTATGAAGCGTATTAATGCTGAGATGGAGATTTGCTCCATAGGCTCTGCTGATCGCATGATCGGGTGCCTATTCCTTAAGTGGAGAGTTGATGGAGACGACGATTAACAAGCGTTTCGTCCAACTAATTTGGCTAATCACGGAGTTCGACCGAAGATTGATGCTCGGTGCTTTTTTCATTGGCTAAAACATTCCTTTGGTGGAGTATTTTAACTTGATATCGCGTAGATGAAGTCGGTAGTGCACTTACACTGCATACAAACTTGCCAATGAATGCAACTGAGGCACATTTCTCTACCCATTCTCGGATGTGTCTATTCCGTGCTCGTCGAATGATTCCAAAAGCTGCCAAGATATCTGTCTAGTGAAAATATTAAATATGATAGCTTCCCACCTTCCCCTTAATTAACTTGCATTGACTGCCACATGAAAGATTCGGACCTTCGATGGTAGTTTCATTAGTTGGGTTGGTAACAAAAGCGACGTAAGGGTGACTGTCTACCAATATTCACACTCATATTGTTCCAAAAGGCATGCAACAGGCTCAACGGCGACAGACATTACAGTTCAAAGACGAAAACAAAACTCAGACATCTCTGGATTACATGATTGAGACCATTGTTTAGACGAGGGGTTGTTATAGAGTTAATAGTGTATATATAGATTGAACGTGTAATTGCTTTGTAGCAAGGAGTAGATACAGAATCCTAACCAAGGTACTCGTACGAAGGAGAAAGACGCCCTTTGATGCACAAGAGAAAGGCCCTGTAGGCCCACACTCTTTACATTACTCCAATACCGTGTCTAGGTCCTAGCCTGATAACGGAGTAGGATCAATCTCGGCAAGAGTCAGGTTTGCAATAACATCCCAGTGCTCCACAATGCAACTGCCGTTCATTCGATACGCATCCATGATCTTGATAGGAGGAGTGGCAAATTCATAGTGGTGTACAAAGCCAGTGTTATTGGTGAAAGTTTGGTGTACAATGGTGTTGTTAACTTTTGGGTTCTTGGAGAGGGCGGTTACGGCGGCGTCTCGACCCTGTCCAATGGAAGGATTGTGCTGGATGTAATCGACCCAGACGTAGTTGTCAAATGCCTCGGGGATGTTTTTTGANACATAAAACTCGTTGGCAAAGGCGTAGAAGATTCTTTCCTGCTCTTCTGGAGTGGCTGGTCGAGGAGGGCAAGCTGGGATGGCCTCTCGTGAGATATCTTCTGAGCCGAGAACAGAAGGGAGAGTGGCGGTGAGTGCACCGAGATAGAGGAGAAATTTCATTTTATAATTTTCGGTTGAGAACCCAGAGGAATAGTTGATGCTGTAGGGATCAAGAGAGGATCTATTACTCGCAAAAAAGGTAGAGAGAAGGCTGTTGCAGAACTTACAGACAGAGGCAATGACCGCTATTTATCATACAAGAGCATATGAAGAGTTGAGCCTCTAGCTGTCAAAAAAAATAATCCGAATGGCCATGGATCGGATTTTAGGAAAAAATCACAGTACATAATCGATCAACAACTGCTGAATCTGGTAGGAAACAACTAATCATTTGGTAAGCTTGGCCGATTTTCTGGTGAAGATCTCACGAGAATCACCAACTATTTAATAAGGTTAAGTTGGTAAAGGTGGATCTTGCTTCTGATTGGCTCTTCGGCCTGTCTTTCGCCGTGTTACGCGGCCATTTTGAAGCCCTGTCAGATCTTAGGTCATCCAGATTTGTCGCAACCTTGCTGGCACCGATGCCGATTGCTGACATGAGGAGACTTCGGAACTCTTTGGATGGCCGAGACCCGCCAAAAGCGATAGCATCTTATTGAGTTGTTCCGAACATATCGTCAACTTTAACAAAAATAGTCTCAATATGTCTTAAAGGAAATTGGTTCAATATTAGTTCGGTAAATTGCGGTAAAGTCCGGAACTTGTAAAACTATATTAGAACTTAAAGAGATGCTGAATACTGAACACATTTCTCCTCGAGCAATGCAGTGTGATTCTTGAATAGTCTTGACAGCTTATACCCCTTGCAAGCTACGACCTAAACAACAGCGTTGATATCTTCACAATGTCTTGTCCAGACTGTTTCAGAGGAACCATCCACGAAGGAACGCCAAAAGGCAAAGAGGAGACAATTCACAATGTCCTCACATATGTCGCTACTCCTGAGACAGTGTCCACATCAAATTCGAAAATCATCTTCATCACAGATGTATTTGGCTTCAACCTTGTGAATAACAAGTTGCTAGCAGACAAATATGCTGCTGCTACCGGATGCGAGGTCCTCGTGCCCAGCGTCATTCCAGGAGGTGGCGCTCCTCTCTCTGCGATAGAACTGTTTGACTCCCTATCGACACCAGTTGGTCTGTTAGACTTGGGAGGGCAGACAAAGAGAGCTGGGGCAGCCTTTCGAGCAGCAACTATTTTCGCCCCATTCGCAGTCCGTACGCGAAATGCGTATCCCAAACTGCTCAACTTCTCTCGCGATGTCAAAGCTTCCTTGCCGCCCGGTGCCAAGTTAGCTGTTGCCGGATTCTGCTGGGGTGGGATGCACTCGACCAAACTCACTGCAGAGCCAGCTGAACAGGGCGGAAACGTTTCTCTATTCGATGCTCACTTTGTGGCTCACCCTGCTGGCCTCAAAACACCCGATGACTTTTCAGCCGCTGCCAACAAGTTCAAAGTCCCCATCAGTCTCGCCATTGGAGATCTTGACATGTTACTATCCAAGGATAAGATTGACGCAATTGAATCGAGTTTAAAGGAGTCTTATGGAGAGAAGTCAGGTGACTTTGAGGTGAAGACTTATGGTAGCTGCAAGCATGGTTTCGCTGTTCGAGCTGATCCGAAGAGAGCGGTTGAAGACGAGGCTGCTATGCAAGCAGCGGCACAGGCGACCAATTGGTTCAAGAAGTATCTGCTGTGATTCGGAAAGTCGAAGATTTGATCGAGAAAACATTTTTTCTTTACCATGAAGAAGAGAGTCAGTTTTTTTATTTTAATATCCGTGCTCTGCATATTGTTGTTTATACTTCTATAGCTTAAGATCCCTGATTCTCATTGCTTCCCAGACACTGTCTACATATGCATTATACGTGTCGCTTTCCGGTATATAGTTTAACTCATTTTCAAAAATTTCTTTCGACTTGGCATTCGAGATTTTGTAAAACACCATTCCAGCTGGGATCAACTGTTCGGGAGTTCCTTCTGCCACCTTGTCCCGCAACTCTGGATACTTGGATCGGATCAGATTTGCCAACACCTGGTGAGAATAGCGCGAGTCCGAGTTGACGATATTAATCCGCTGGCCACTCGCCTTTTCGTTACGCAAAGCCAAGATGTGCGCTAAAGCCACGTCCCGCACATCTGTAATCTGGAACATGGGTACTGGCGGGATCTCTTTCCAGGTTCCGCTGAGCAGGTTATAGGCCCAATCGAGAGAATGCGACCCTGCTGTGAGATCTGGTACGGAGTGTGCAAGCGGCCCGGCCGTTCCAGCAGGCAAAAGTTCAACGGCATCCCAGGATACAGAGGACTTGGAAGCTGTCTCGAAGAGCAATGCTGAGGATTCTGCCTTGGCGGCAACGTAGCATGCGACAGGATCTCCGCTTTCTCGGACTGCTTCAAGTGGGATAGAAACAATATCGGCTTCGGTGAGCTCCTCCTTAAAGGTGGAAGGCTTCATTTGGCCCGTGATCTCAACTATTACGGAGCCGGTGAGGACAAACCGCTTGAGAGACTTGCCAAACTTCTCTGCGGATAGGATAACGGATTTTGCCCTAATGTTCCANNNGCTAGAGATCTGGAGNNNCGGGTAATTGATGCATTCNNNCGTGTCATAATTATCGTAAATGAGCTTTTGAGAATCGATGTTCTCGAATCTGAACCGACCTGCGGCGTGAATGACATAGTTTATCTCTGTTTCCTTAAAAATCTCATCNNNTGCACCGCTTTTACCAAGATCGTGCACAATAGGAAAGCGAACGTTCTTATCGCTGTACTCGGGATGCAATGCAAGGGTGCTTTGGATATCTTTTTCCGATCTTGCCTTTAGTAGCTATTCAAGGATTTGCGCTCCAATGAAGCCACCAGCGCCTGTCAGGAGTACCGTTTCGAGTGACATTTCGTAAAGATTAGTAGAGAACAGAAGTTAATGTAATAAAACATCAACTCGCAGAAGACGCGATCAAAACCTGGGGCTTTATAGTATAGTACCTATCTATTGGCCTGTGGGTCCTCCGTGGAATGCTACCTTTAACGAGGTCGGTGATGTGTGGAAGGAGTACTAAATGGGGATCAAGAGAGCGGGCGTAGCGAAGGGTGGTGAGATGGAAACCGTTATGAATCAATAACTGGCCGGGTATACTATGAAACTCTGACGCCTTCGACGACGATATATGCCATTCATCTTCAATCTTATAGACTAGACTTCGCATTCGGCGAGCAAACATAAGCCGAAGGCTGTTCAATTCTGTTTGAACGCCTTGATTTGAAGCCGCATTCATTGCAAAAGTAGTATTCGGAGACGATATCTATAGCGTTGCTGTTAGTGCGTCTGGTGCTAATTGGTGACAACTTGTCCCGCTAGATTTATTCCCATGAGTTACCTCCGGCTCATGGTAACGGACGGGACAGCCCGCAGAACTTAGCTGATAGGTAAGTTGTTACATTACAATCATATCCGTATTGTTGTCTACTATAAGATATCGAAGTTATTGTCTGCATCTAGAGAGAATATAGTGAGAATAATATTCCATAACTGCATAACTCTTAACGGGATTAAGGGATTCGTATAATACGTCATGGCTGTATCGCGAATTGTCATTCATTCACAGGCTATGGAATGACCTACCTAATAGCAAATTGACACTTCATACTCGCTCCAGTTCTCTGCGTTGCGTGGTGATGTCCATGTGTAGCATGGGGTGTTTCAGGTTTGCCACACAATATCACGTTGATAACATGAGCCTAGCTTCAATGCAATACTGGCAGCGGCGCGTGCCCTTGGATAAAAGCAATAGCAGATTAGATAGTCTGAAAAAGCTGCTCGGGTGATTGGACAAAACTCCTTCAGCCGCACCCTCTCTTTATCATTGAGCCCTGTCAGCCTGGCCACTGCGGCTGTGGTTGACTGCCCAGCCACGATGCGGCGAGAGTGTTGATCCTGCTGGGGCGAGCTGCCTCATCGCACACGCGTATATATGCGTTGAGATCGGCGCGCAGCTTTTCGACTTGATGGTTTCGACCCTTTAGACCCATATCTGTTCTACTCGTTTTCGACCACACGGGGAAAACGATCCTCTCATGCCATAATGTCAACGGACCATCGCCATGGGGCGGCCGCCCATTCGTCTCAAGAGAGCGTATTGATGTTGCGCCGCCTCGTGGAAGCGCTCCCAGATGAGTACCAGGAGGCATTCAGCAAATGCACGACTGGCGATGAGGTGCTCAAGGATCTTCAAGATTACGGAACAGCGTGGAACACTCGCAACCGTAAACTCGGCACCTTCATTCGGGTGATGAAGCCCTTCTTTACCGCTATGGACGTATTTGTCTCATGCGATCCGATGCATGCTGCGACATTATGGGGTGCACTTCGAGTGGTCATCGCTGTGTGTTACACTCTACAAGTTGATTCACTGCGACTTAGTTATCTAACCATGTTACTTGGCATCACTTTTCATGAGTTCTTGGACAAGGTTACTTCCGGCCTCGAAAAGATGGCGACCGAAATTGAGTACCTCGATGAGCTCAATTCTATTTTTGGAAAGTTGGAGCGTAAAAGATACCAAGACATGGAAGACACAATTAATGAAGAACTTAATAAGAGAATGATGGAGGGATGGCTTGAACAAGAGCTGAAAGAGAAGAGGGATCAGATGAGGGAGGAGCTGAGCGTGGTAGCACAGACAGCCATTCAGAAGGATTACGAACAGCTTGCAAAGTCTTCGCCACGCACTCAAGTATTGCTGCAGGATATGTTTGAAGAGATTCTTCAGTTCTTGATGGGCGTGTTCAGGATATTCTACCATCCGGATGGAAGTGAGTACGCTCCCACTGCAGATGTTGAGCATCTCATTAAGTTTACTAGGTCGAAAAGCGCAATGCGGGTTGTCGCTAAGACGGTCTGGCACCCATTTCGGTTTGATGAGACCATATCACGAATGAAGGAGCTCAAAGAGAGAATGAACATGGAACTTATGCTACTGAATCTAAAGTTATCCAAAGATGCGAAAGACATTGCGGAAGCTAGCAAGTTGGAAGCAGTCGCTGAGAGTACCCGGGCAAAAGCGAGAGGCGACAAACTTGACAAGTCTATGAGTAAACTGGAACAAATGGCCGAAAAGGAAGCAAGATGTAACAGACTCCTCCTCAAANNNGATATTCATGAAGTTTTTGCTAACCGAAAGATAGATACGTTCCTTCACCGTGTTCGCGAGTGGTTGGATCCACCGTCCTTTGCCGATAGATATGAAGATGTGGCATCACAGTGTATGCAAGGGACCACAAGCTGGCTGCTTGAACATACTATTTTCCGCTCGTGGCTGCAAGATGGCAAAAAGGTTCGTGGAGGAAGCCTATGGGTACGTGGTAAGNNNTGTTTTGGTTCACTGCGTATGAGCTTTNNNATCACTAACAAGCCAGGCAACCCTGGTTCAGGAAAATCGGTTCTAGCAGCATCCACCATCCAAGAGCTGAAAGGGCTCGGGTCATCAAATCCAGTCTGCTACTTCTTTTTTAACTCAACTCAAGATATCATCCCCAATACCTCCTCAACGGCATATCGAGCGTTGCTCTCTCAGATTTTGCAGTACAGGATAAATGACGATCAAATGAGAGAAACTCTCGAGTTCGCCATGTATTTTCAGTCCCCTGGACAAAAGACCGCTTCCAAGAAGGAAATCAATGATCTCATGGAATTATGCTTGCACTCGGATGATAACATCTATCTTGTATTGGACGGACTCGACGAGTGTGAGGATTCGCGAGAGCTAGTAGAGAAGCTACAAAGACTTACAGCTCAACCGACAACCCGCCTGGCTTTATTTTGCAGGCCGACGTTAACGTGGCTTTCCAAGCGGATTTCGAGTCTACACATCATAAGTATCGATTTATCGAACAATGACGATATTCAGCACTACCTTCGACAGTCGTTGAAAGATATGAAGAGCGAGGGTCTCCTATCGAAGTCGCTGGACTACAAAGACGTCGCCAGAACATTGACGCGACGAGCTGATGGGATGTTTCTATGGGCTAGATTGATGGTTACCTATCTCAACTCGCCCGCACTCTATCCCGCACAACGTACACAGGCAATTAGCGAAATGGACAACCCGGAAGGGCTGGAAGTGATGTATGAGCGAATCTTGCGTCTCATTGAGGGAAGCAACAAGGCCATGCATAGACTTGCCGGGCAGAGTTTTCTTTGGCTTTCCTATGGGAAGCGTCCACTGATACCTGCAGAACTCGAGAGCGGCCTTGTCCCTTTTGACGCAAATCCCAACGAAGAGGAGGCCTGGAAGTTGCCGGAATTTGAAGATGTTATTGTCAGAGCCTGCGGAGGACTTGTCGAACTGAGTCCGAAGTCTATCGAATTTTTAGGAAACACTTTTCGTCCTCTCCGATTCATCCACGCATCCGTAAAGGAATACTTTGCCAATTCTGAGTCAACATCAAAGAGTGGGATAATTCCACCGCCTCCGCTTATCGCTCATGCGCGGTTGGCGACGATGTGTCTTAAATACTTGACATATCGCGTTCCATCTCAGCCTCTATCTGGAAAGCTCGGAAACAATGTTGCCCCAAAAGATCTCTGGTCGGCGTTTCCATTTAGCAATTATGCCATGGTCAGATGGACATCTCACTTGGTGCTCACTATACAGGACAGCCACTACAAAGAGGCAAAGCCAGAACTGCAACTTCTATTCTCAACATTGAAGCAGTTCTTTTCGCAGCCAAAGGTGCTAATGGCCTATATCGAAGGCTGCTACACCTATGGTGAAGCCCCAAATGCAGGGTCTCTTCGCCTCTGGGCAGAAAGTAGCTCATATAGCATCTCATCAAAGCCAGAAGCCGAGATTCGCACAACAATTGTCGAGTTTAGCCATTTTCTTGACAAGCTAGAGAGTGATTGGGGAAGAACACTACGGAACAACCCAGCCAGTATCTGGGAAGAAGTCACAGCCTTCACACCAAGTCCACTTCTCCCAAAGCATGGCGGTATTTCTGTTCGCTCGTTGGTACCAGCTCCATACAAAAAAGCTGGTCTATCTAAAGAGCCAATAAACCGTCTCACGCAAGTTACTTCTGACGGACTATACCATGTTACCTTGGGCGTGTATACTTCAAAGTATGTGTTCTGTATAGTTGCCACTACGTCCATTCTACTAATCGTTNNNCAGAAGTTCGAGCGTCATGACAAGAAAACCCTAGCCGATAAGTTATGCGAAGACAAGTCTTTCTCTCGGGGATGGATTGTTCGCTACGAGATCAGCCAACTCAGTGATCAGCAAGTTGTTGCGTCTTTGGATATCCCTCTCCCGGAATTCGATGTATGGGTGCGACTTTGCGAAACGTTACTACGCGGCTTTATCCAAATTCCCATATCAGTCAGCCGAGATTCCCGATTTTTCACCGTGATGAAAACCCTCTACCATGCCAAACTGGAAGGGAATAAATTACGGTACACTACGCACAGCCTGCCAATTGAACTTGACATCTTCGGCAACACAGAGCGCAAGTCTCAAGGCCGCCGGAAATCTTTGGAGGAGTTGACCTACAAAGATTTCTCGCGGTATTATAAAGACAACCTGAGACGAGTATCGCTCTATTGGATATACATTGACGACTATGGGGAGAATTTATGCTATGCGTCTCAGGAGAGGGCCGCTCCAGCTCGTCTGATGGTATTCAAGATTCATGTGTCTTCTTTTAATGATGTCAAAATGGAAACAACGAAAGTCGCAGAACGCCAGTTTTGGGCAAAGGGTATCTGCCCGGTTTACGAGGATCGCGACGACAAAGAATTTGAGATGTGCTTCCACCCGTTCCTGCCCGTACTAGTTTACGCTGGTGCCAAAGGAACATATGTCTGGAACTTCAATACCAGTGAGATGCATTTTAACCTCAACTACGTTCAGAAATACNNNTTGNNNGACATGTCACAAAAAGTTGGCCATGGAGCAGCTGATGTGGCTTTCCTCTCCTGCTCAGAGACGGGTGAATCGTGCATCCTGACACCGAGAGGCCAGCGTCCTGAGATTATTCCAATCCAATCTGCTTTGGACGCCACAGGAATCCCGGAAGAAGATTTGCGTCCTAAGCTCAAAGATGCTAACGATGCTGAACAATTGGTTCTCTCAGACGGTGCTATGACGGCTCCGCCAGATGATGACAGACTCATCACGAAGGATTGGACGCTGACGCAGGCCATGTCTGGCCACGGAAAGCCGTTGACGAGCAGCAACATGATCGTAGGACCAAGCGGCATTATAAAACACGTCTCAGTCGTAAATACGGGCCTAACAACCAGTCTTCATCTATGGAACAAGGATGGGCGAGATGAGTCCATGGTTCTCACACGGCTTCCGAACTCTGAAGGTGCCGCCTCAGCGAAAGTCAGCGTCATTAGATCGCTCAGCGAGGAGGAGCCGGTTCAGATTATCGTGGATAAATCGGCGGATACTTGGAGCAACATCACTCGAACTGAACCTGCGGTATTCCCAGTGATGGTTGAAAGAGATATTCGCAGCTTTTCTACTCAAACCACTATCAATGGAAGCTCTCAGAATGGTCATGCGATACTTCCTGGGGTAGCCGAAGGAGACATCCAAAGCTCTTTTGCTCAGACGAGCGTTGATGCCAATTTAGTAGCTGCAGGTAGGTCTGGCGAGATGCCTCAAATTCCACCTGCTGCGTCTTCTATGCAAGACGAGAGAGACCTTCAGAATTATATGAACTGGAGGGATGAGACTCTGGATGAAACTAAGAATCATGGTCACAAAAGCCGACTAAAGAGATTTCTGCGAAAGATAAAGTGCTTATAATGTATACTAATTAAATAAAATGTCTGATTGCTCATAAAAGAATACTATTTCATAGTACATAACGAAGTTATTAAATATGTTTTTTTCCCGCAACCAACTCTATACTATCTCCTCCCCTTCGAGTCTGGTAGCTTGCATACCACACAACCATGGAAATATGTATTAATAAAACACCAATGGATAATATTGTGAGTGTAGACCAGCCGTATACCCAGCCATAGCGTTGGATTCGTAGCCGGAGGAATGTATTCTGTTCTAAGTCAAAGGAACTCCGATTTGCGTACTCAATTTTGTCGGAAAGAGCATTTAGATAGGTGTAAGTGATGTTATCTCCATTTGTATCCAGAACGACCAGGCTCTCGCTCCAATCGGTAATACGCGAAAGCCCGTCAGCAATTGCAAGACTGAGAATAGTAGCCACTTTGTCGGCTGCCCCTTCCATAAGGTCGGCCGAGTCTGTCACGAAATCTCCATCGCTGGATGTCATCGTAAAGGCAAGATGTCCCGGAGCGTTCAGCAGCTCCGCCCAATTAGGGCTTATATGAATAGGATCTCCAATGCCCCATTGTTGACGTGGTTTTGCTTTGGCAGGGACAGAACCGTCCCAGTTGAGCGCAACTGTGGACTGAGTGAGAACGCTGGGATTAGACAGGTTGCTAACGACCGTTCCACTCATGGTGGGCTCGTACCAAGCCGAAGACGCAGCCCATCGAGCATCAACAATGCAGGGAACGATGTAAGAGGTGGGCTGGCCTCCAAGCGTGCCAGGTATTGTGGCCACTGCACCGATGGATGGACGCCATGTCGAGTCGAGCTTCGTATGTTGCTCGCCTTCTCTTCTTTCAATAGCGTTCTCTACTGAGAGGTCAACCCAAGCAAAACGAACTGAGTCTTGATGGCCACTGGCGAAGCTCCAACTCTGGTTAGGTATTGTCCATGACATTTTGGGATCATACCAGAGGGCGGCAGCTTCTGTGTAGTTAGTTAGCTTATTTGTGAGGAATCTAACGCCTGAGTGACTGGCGCTGGCACTGTCAATAGCACGGCATTGTACCTGCACGACGGGGGCATATATAGGATCCGTTGATGTGTACATGGGGTTGCTGATAGAATTCACCACACCTAGATGGTGCAGTTGAATGTATCGTGTAAAGAGGGCGTACGAACGGGTAACCCAATTTGACTGTGTCGCTGCGATGGCGGTTCCATTTCCGATTGACTCTGCCGCGAGGATCCTCCGTGCTCCAGTGATATTTTCTACCATGGTTAGATTTGGCACCGCATGATTCTGGAAATTTGACAGCGTCCAAGCTTTCAGAATCTCAGAACCAGATTCAGGACAGGCGAGAGCTGAGGTCTGAGGAGTGGCCGTCAAACACGAGTTCATGTCCCACTTCAACCCAGCCGTAGACGTCGGTAAGGTTGTAGAGTTTAGTGTCAAAGGGAATGTCTCGTTCTTTTTAGATTGGGTATAAACTGGCAATGCCTGGCCACCGTAAGGGTCTGGCACATGCCACCAGCCAAGATTGGGCTGAATCACGCCGATGGACGCGAGGCCGGCGAGCTGGCAGAGGATGGCTGAACAGAGAATGAAGATACTCAGACTGATGTTTGCGGAGTCTTTTCTTATGAAGTTGACGGTATACCAGAAGTTGTCTATGAGATGTTAGCTGCGCCATCTACTTTATAGATAGATGCTCATTAACGGACCAAATGCGACGCCCTTATGGCCAACTAGCCGGGGCCGGGAGAGGTTCACCGTTATGCTTGCAATAGAAGATATCATGAGCAACATATGGACTTTGGTAATGAACTGAAGAGCTATGAGGATGCCATCCAGGCCAAAGAACGCCCAGGCCCAAGAGGTTGTCCATGTCGACTCATCTGTCCAATATACGTCGAGAAAGCGAAGCCAGAAAATACCAATAATACTTATGCTGACTGCGAGGAGATGAACAGCCCATTCCAAGACACGGCTTGAGAAAAAGGGTTGGATTAGCACGGCCTTATCCTCGCCATGCTTGCTTGTACTTTTAAGAAAACCTTTTGACCCGGCGGCGGCCTGCGAATCGCGTTCATTGTCCTGCTGCTTTTCTCCAATCTCCGGCTTCACTTTGCGTTCAAGGCTCTCGGGTGGCACAGGTTGTTTATGCGAGGTATTCATCGCTCTGTTGACTGTCACGCGATTTATGCATCGCGAAGCAATGGTTTTCGGGAGATGGAAAGAGATTGAGTCTATATGTAGATAGAGAATTTGGCTACTTTGTATTGCTGCGTTACATCTTCGCTTCTCAAAGGAAATTTGGAGGCCGCCCCAGTTTGAAAAGTAATAGCCCAGTCTTGCCCGGTTGGTGGAGCCACTACGGCTCGTGGATCTTATTCCAGATCATGTTGCGAATCACTTCGCACCAACCCGGTGCTCAACCCCGGCCATCTTCAGCAATGGTTCCACTTGGCCAGCGCCGCACGGTCGGCAACCCGGTGCCTTTATTCCCAAATTCGGCGCCCATCTGGGGGGACTGGCCCAGAAGTCGTTGAAAAGGGTCTTTTGCGCATAGGGGAGAGTGCCGGAGAGGTTATTGTTGGGGTTTGACGTAGTGAGGGACAAGCCGGTCTTAAATTCCCTGATAATTCCGTGCAAAATGGCATGTCGAGGACTTTAGACAAAAGTACCATATTTAAGGGTGTGTAAGAAAGTACCACACATTGGGGGGCCTTACTAGAGCTGTTGCTCTGCCCTTGTACAACAGAGACTCAAGTATAATTCGTGTCCTGGTTTGCTTCGCAGCATCTTTTCCTACAAAGCCTGTATGCGCGTAGAATAGTTAGTAAAGGGCAAGTGTCAAGCTTATGCGTACACTTTATTATTTTGTACATAAAAGGCTCGAGTTTTGTTGGCGTCTAGCCTCTTCAGAAGGAATTGACTCGTTATTAGCTATTGACTATGAGGCAGCTTATGGGACTAGACAACCAAGGTGAAGCCTTATGCTGGTAGTGAGTGCTTTAGCCACTTCAGAACTCGACTTATAATAAAAGCAACAGCCTGCATACCCCGCAAAAGGACACATTTCAAGATGCAGCAGCGGAGATTTCTTACTAATGTTATTGAAGTCATTCTGGTAGCCGCTGTAGTCATCAGAGATGATGTGACTCATGAGCCCTCTAGCCGCAGCTGGTTCAAGGAAAAAGATGGTTATCGTGGACAAAAGTATATAAGGATTAGACTTGCACTAATCAACCACGGTACTCACTGGTCTCATCAGCTGCAATAATACCTTGTATTTAATATTCTAAACTATTTAAGAGCAGATCAAATGGCTCTAGAAACCCCTTCATTGGAGTTAACCAACCACCTCAAACAGCTGTATCACGCCTATCGGCATACCAAAGATATAGACCAAAAAGGCAACTTCTTTTCTTCTGTCTGTCATCAAGTGTGCCGACCACAGCCGTCATTTGCAGCGCGCAATAGAGAGACTATTGTGCGGTATCTTCACGAAACTGCAGACAAGGGCACTAATACCTCGTCATCGGATACCGACGCAACAAGCAGCCAGTCGAAGAAGGGTTATTACACAATCCGGCCTGTGCGAGAAGATGAGTTTGAGTTTGGGACAGATGAACAAGTTGCACCAGCTGGCTTTGCGACAGCAAGTGAGCTGAGGCAAAGGGCGGAAACTGAGGGGTGGGTGGGTATGAGAGTTGATCTGTGGGATGTTGAGGTAGGAAAAGAAGTCAGTGAACAGCGGCTAATTAAAGTACATTATTGGTGGAGAAAAGAGGAAGATGGCTGGATCCAGATCCTGCATGACATTCTATCTATAGGACCAAGGGATGGGACCGAGGGCAGCGAAGGGGGCGTGCTTGAGTGATGATCTTGTAACACCCCAAGTTTACTTCAGAAGTTATCAACGTTCCATCACATCTTAAATGAGACCATTACTCATATAAATTATGGCTTTCGCGGATCTTCACTTCTGTTTATAAATTACCTACACCATTTATTGCAACCAACCGACTTTTACAGAATTTCTCCAAGATCATTAAGAGAATATTATGTATTTGTAGTCTATCGCTATATTTCGATAACAATATTGATCTGTTTATTCTGATACATACATCTTCTTTATTTATCCATGTCAACTATCTTAACTCTCTAGATGGCCCCGCACCAATTGGCTCCTAATCATTCCGCTCCGTCCATGGACTCAGCGCCTCTAGAAACCTGATATGCGCCGCGGCATCGCCAGTCCTCTTTAATACTTCCTCATACTCTTCAGTGCCGAGACACTTAAAGAAGAGCAAAATAGCAGCCCACATGAAATCGGTGTAGCTGACAGTATCGCCCAAAAAGTAAGGCCCGGAAGTCTCATTGAGCAGAGCCGTTATCTCCCTCGCAAACGGCTCGGCTCTTTCGAAGGCGCCAGGGGATTGCTTCTCCCCATACTCGTGCAACGGCATGCCTACATCCTCCTGGCGCGTATTGAGAAAGAACTCGAGGCTTTGCTCTCCCAGGATCTTCTGCGCTACCCCAGGGACGTAAATTGGGCCTAACTCATTCATGAAACCGATCATACTTTTCCTGAACCGGAGCTGCGCTGGCGTGTTCAAGGCCACTTTTGGCTCTGGATACTTCTCTTCCATGATATCGGCGATTTTGTACGAGTCCATGATGTAGGAGCTGTCGGGCATTTGCATGGCTGGGAGTGTAAATTTGGGTCCCTTTTCATTCGGGGGGACGCTAAATTGCCAAATCATCAATAACGATGTNNNTTGTTTATGTAATCCAATATTCACNNNCTGCTGGTTGAGTCGCGGCCCGATGTCGGGATATTCAACCTGCCAGAGNNNGGCNNNATGACGCCGGTTTACATGTCTTTGACTTACCCATTCTGTCTTATAGTCGAGGCCCTTGTAGTTAAAAAGTAATCTCGCTGTNNNTTGCTTTAGAATNNNTGGCCTATCGCCCAAACTTGATGTGTCAGACATACTCCTCCAGATGTTCATCGACCAGCACACGCGTGGTGCTTTGGTGGGGATGTCGAGCAGGGTGTAAGTGCTGGACGACATATTGCTGGCTACTCTGCACCCTTGATTTATACAGAGGAAATGGAGCAAAAGTTTCGCGACAGCNNNGTAAAGTGAAGCTTGAGTAGACGAGAACAAGAGAACAAATGGATAGATAACAGACATTGGAGCCCTTGAGTGCATAGCCACGAATCCTTCAATCGATTAGGCCTAGCAGACCCATCAACGTCTCATGAACCCCCATTCTCCTAACTAAATACGTCCAAGCAAGCACATGGATCCAGGGAGGAGTTGCGACTAGAACTGACCATTGCCATCTCAGTTATGTTACCGGACGTGGATGAAAACTGAAGTATGGACGTTCTATTGCATTTTAGATAAACTGCTTTATTTTTTACTTGGTCTACGTATGGCGTAGATTGATACTGCAATACGGAAAAGTGAAAGCTCGAGTCTGCTACTATTGCAAGCTTATTAGCGACCGCTCTAAGGCATCTTTAATAACGAGTTGCCTATTAAGCTTAACTGTTAACCCGCAATGGCTAAAAAGTTGATGTCCATTCTCACATCACATGATGCTTAGGGAATAACTATCGGTTACAACTTCCAGAATTCAATACGCCTGCGCGCATGCAAGAAAATACGTCAAATTAGGGGACGCTTATAAGAAACCATGAATCAAGATCAACCACCCAATCTAAAGAGTCTAAAGGTAGGTGTATTGCCCTAAAGCCGATTGCAGTCTAACATTAGTGTCAATAACAGTCGTTTGAGATACAACCACTTCCTGAACCTATAGACTTCTCTAACGCCAGAAAAACTCCAACTTATGTGGAAGGAAAAGGCCAGAAAATGTATTGGCGAAATTCCTGGGTAAATGTGTATGACAAGGGTGAATATACACCGAGGGATTGGTATGGAAAATGTGATGGATTTGTAATACTACCCGCAGATACAGTTATATTGATCGGTGAAAAGGGTGGAATCATTCTAGAGAAGTGAGTAAGAGCAAGAGATACCGTTTGTACAGTATAAGCTACGTCATATCTAGTTTTCTCAATACTTGAGCACACCCTTTCTTACTTACTTGTGCCTGCGAACTTTTATCGATTTACCTTCCAAAATCCCATGCGAAAAAGCGGTCTGTTACAGTATGTGTATAATGGAGGTTCATGTGCATTTATTTAGTGGTTATACTTTGACTTTTCTGCCTCATACTCCTAAAACCCATCCTCCTCCAACATTTCGAGATCTCTCTTGAGATTGGTAGTCTTATAAGACTCCCAATCCTTGTTTGCGGTGTATTTGAAAGAGTCCCACAGGTTGGATGAGAGTAAATCGGTCTTGTCTTCTACATCTGGCTTATTCAAGTCCTCTGTCGCAGCGTTGGGCAGCCGAACTCCTTGGTCATATTTGAAGAACCCAGTCTTGTCCCATGATTCTTTGACTCGACGAAGCTTATCGGTGTTGTCGCCGAAATAAGCTCTCTCGTAGAATTGTCTCGGAAAGTCGCCGTCAGGGAAGTTTATAAAAGCAGCCTCGCCGTTAAGAGAGAGCGGCCTCAGCGCCTTCTTCACTTCTGCGTGAAAGGACCTCATGTCCCTTTCCATCCACTTGTCTGTCCATTCTACCGTGACATAAGCATGGTAAACAGCTTCACGCCAGAAAAACACTGAGTCAGTTGGCTTCCTTTCTGTTGCCTTGCCGCCGGAATGAATCCAAGTAACAAGGAAGTTGACCTGTTCACCACGAAACTGACTTCGAAACTTTTTCATCAGACTTCGAATTGTTGCAGTGATGTCTTGAATCTTTGATCTTTCGTTAAAACAAAAAGAGCTAAAGAGCTCGTATGTCTTGTTGGTCGGATAGGCTTTTTCGGTCTCCTCTAGCCATTGGTTCACTAAGGTCTCGTAGAGGAAGCGTGTCGACGGCTCAGGTAGTACTCTTCGCTTAAGTTGAGTCTTTAATTCCTCGTTTTTAATGTGCTTGTCGATGATTTTCTCGTAGCTGTTTTGACTCCCGTCATAAGCAACGATGAATCGCACGCCGTCGGATTTTTGACTAAGGTCACAGATCCAGGTGCTGTCGATGGTAATGTTCTTAGGCCAATTGGTGGTGTAGAAATCGTTCATCGTAGAGATAGCCTCATCAGAAAGTCCGCCGTCAGGAACTCCGCCATCGCAAGGTATGTTGTCAGTTTTCTCCTTGTTGGATTTGGGAAACCACTGATACCTGCCCGCGACCACAGTTCCATAAGCATTCTCCAGTTCTTGGACTTTGAGCTTCATCTGGACTAAGACTCCAAAATTGCCTCCACCTCCTCCTTGAAGGGCCCAGAATAGCTCGCCTTCCTTAGATTTCGGGTCATCGGTCTTCTTCACAGTAACCACGTCTCCTGTTGCTGTTACAACAGTTGCCTCTTCCAATGTATCGCATCCCATTCCAAAGCTTCGCGTAAAGGGCCCAAGGCCACCTCCAAGAATGAAGCCGCTCACTCCTACAGTAGGACAACGTCCGCCATTGATGATGTAACCCTCATGCCCGCCATTGATGAGCGTCTGGTAAACATGGCCCCACTGACAACCTGCATCCATGGTAACAATCTTTGACTTTATATCGAGATTGACCTTCTTCATCCTTCTAAGATCCAGTGAGACACCTTTGAAGGCAGTAGAATGGCCTGCATAAGAATGACCATTGCACTTGATAGTGAGATTGACTTTCTTGGAAGCTGCTTCTTTTACAATCGCCTGAACATGTGCAATAGTCTCAGGCTGGACCACGCAATCTGGCCTTGAGAAGCGAAATAGGCGATTCGAGGTGGCGATAGCACGGTCATATTCTGGTTGCCCCGGTTCAAGAACTGGAATGTTTGAAGATTTGAAGAGCTGCCGGGTTGCCGACCGGAGCATATACAGGGAAGCCCGCATCTTCAAACCAGTATGAAGTCGCACCCCACTACTGGGAAAGCGTGGTGTGGTATCATCACCAAAGACTGTTCGCCTTGGAAAACTGCTTCGTTTTATACTCTCACGATAGCCATTTTAAGAGCCTCATCTCGCGACTTCAGTCCCCGCGAACAGTATACAGTTCAAACCGCGGCACACAAGCGGGGGTACTGCATCAAAACGAGAAATAGTGCAGTATGATGGATCAGATTTACCCTCTTCTCAGTCTCTAGGACGGTAATTGGACTATTTGCAATAGCGAGTACTAGCGCCGGCATCATATTGGTGGCGGATTCTGGGTCACTCAGGCAATAATACCACGCCAGGGCGACCCTGCAGATTTTCATACCCGTCAGCCAGCCACAATATATCTTTCAGCCGTCTTTGAGCGCCTTCGGTAAAGAGTATGCAGCTTTGTTTGGTCAGACATCTTCTCCACCAGGATACCGAGTCGAACCGGAAGCCTAGTTGGGCATGCGGACGGCATATTAGTGAGCTGCAATGCTACCCGATACAGCCTCTTTGGTGTAGTAGCCCACGCCGATGGTCCGAACGCGACTGAGTGTAGGCTGAGACGTTTCTGAAGCTGAGTTTATGCTAGCCAAGTATTTCGATTATAAGTATGCTAGCAGGAAGGCAAATTGGCAATTTATGTAAATAGCTAGCTACACAATACGATCTTCCAAGATCGTTTTGCTAAGCAACCATGTCGATCTATGAAGATGCCCGAAAGGGCCTTCTTGTTGGGTCAACTCTTGACGCTTACATCGCGAAAAACCCAAACATTCTGGATGAACAAAGTCCTGATTCAGGCTTGACAGTATTGTCAATAGCAGCAATTGAAGGTTTTCCGGAAGAAGTTGAACAGCTACTTAAAAAAGGTGCTAGAGCAGACGCCCTCACTAAAGATGATGAAACTCCTCTTCTTCTAGCTGCCTGGAAGGGTAAGAAGGAGCGTGCGCGCATCATCCAGCTGCTTCTTAAGAAGACGCCCTTGGGTTCTATCAACAGAACTTGCGAAAGAGCAGATTTTAACACGCCGTTAATGTTTGCAATCGAGAAAAAGGACTACGAATCAATTAGGTTGCTGGTACAAGCTGGAGCTGCTGAAGATAAAAACATCAAGAATTCTGGTGGCTTCACGGTGAAACAGATAGCCGATGCCGCAAAAGATCGACTTGTTACTCGCTCTCTTTTGCCAGATGAAAAGCTAAAGGCCGCAGTGCTTGCTGCTGATGTTACCAGCTTCCTCCTGTACATTGTTGCTTGGGCGAATAAGGCCACCAACGGGTTGGTTACGGAAATATTTGGGTTGAACCCCGAACTCAATGAGTCAATCGACGAGGTAAGTGCAGCCAAAGACGGTCGAAAGAAACCGCATAAAAGCAGTTTAATAACCCAAATAAAACAAATGACCCAAAACCAAGACTTAACCAAGGCGGAATTTGTTGAAAGAGTCAATGAATGGATGGAAACTCATGGTCCGCTGCAGCGATTCTTCCAAGGAAATGATGAATTTGTGCAAGACATGGCCGAGAAACTTGTGAACCTGGAGCAAGACCCTGCCAACAAGCTCCGCAGCCAAAATCTGGCAGAAACGATCAAATTATCTTTGCACAAGCTGGTCATCTATTGCGGTAAGTCATTCGGAAAACAACAGCATGGCTCANNNGTATCGTTACTCCTCGTCNNNCTCGCGGTCAATCACAATGATGACAGCACCTCAATGAAACGTGACGGCCGCTGGGAAAGCCAAAAGGAATTGGTCCAGCGTATCGCCAAAATAGCCACTATGGTCCTCCCACCAGATGAAGGGGTTGCTCTAAGATTTATCAACCGAAACGTTGAAAACTCCGACAATCTCACACTCGAAAGGCTGGGAAATGTCCTCAAAGATATGGACTGGCGACCTGGTGGCGATACTCCGATCGGTACACATTTGCGGTCCAAGATTCTCCAGCCGCTAGTATACAGTAAACTGGATGCAGGGAACCTTGACAGGCCACTTATTGTCATTATCATGACTGACGGTATGCCAGAACGCGAAGATAAAACTGAGCTTGAAAGGGTTATTCTCGAGTGCGAAAAGAAGATACAGGACAGCGGTTACCCTCCCCAGAGTACGTCTAATCGTTCCNNNAGCTTCCCCCCCCCTTTCTCTCTTGGAATCATTAATATTAACAAATTTGGCAGCCGTGAAATTTGTGATTGGTCAAATAGGCACTGCAAAGTCTGCTGCAAGATTTCTGGCGTCACTAAGGCAGAATTCAGATATTGCTCGAACGACATTGGTCACTTCAGGTATGTTTCCTGCGATTAAATTTAGCGCGCTTACTCACACTCCCAGATAAACTTGACGATGCCTTTAAGGACTATAAAGACAATGACTCGAAGCTAGATAAATGGGTGAGGCCTCCATCTTGTTTTTGTCCAGCCACTGCCCGAATTCTCGCTTAAATAGATGATACTAATATCTCGCCACTAGCTGGTCGAAACTTTGTTCTCTCCTTTCCGGAATCTGAAAGGGAGCAACTAATGGCAGAAATACGCTATCTGCTTCTTAAATGCTAGAATATGGTGAGAAATTTATACATCTTTAGGTAAATAGTTAAATATTTCCAGGCAGGAGTACAACAAATTGTCAATTCCGTATCTGACTATATATGTGGTATCATTGTGCCAGCATTTAATCCTTTGCGCTTGCTGCGCTTGTTGCTTCCACGTGGACAGGCTGGACAGTCTCATCATCTTGTGGTTTAGCATCTTCAGCATATTGAATATTCTCGATGTCGTAATTTGTGTCCCGAATACTCCAAATAACATATGCAGCAAGAGGCAGTGACAAGATAATAAGTAAAGACGAGATGAGAATCTCTCCAATGAATGGGGTCTGAATAGTGATATTAGCATCTTTGTGTACCATATCTCTAGGATTCACACCNNNTGGAGAGCTACAATGCACATAAATACGTACCTTGACGGCATCCATCCCAAATGATACGGCGGCGCCTGCTGACTGTATACCTTTATAATACCCTGCCATGCGAGCCAATTTGAATGGCTCGTTACTCATGGAAGACATAGTATAGTATGCAAGACCCTGAAATGAGGCATCAACGATATAATCTAGGGGAAG
>JARWZN010000006.1:3674160-3702391 GCA_030015385.1 Trichoderma sp. BMH-0061
GCTTCTTCTGTGGCATGCTTTGGTAAGAATGGTAACTGACAGGCGNAAGAGAAGCAAGATCGGCCCAACAGATACACCAGTAGTCCAATCCCAAGGGATAGGATGATGAAGAACCTTGGTGTCAGATCGCGTAAACTGAACTTGGAAACCGATACCAGATCCCCAAATAATGCAAGTTGAAATGAAGATAATGAAACACCCTGTAAGAGCACGATTGCGACGTGTGAAAGGCAGGACATCAGTTAGATAACCTATCATCAGTGACCCAATCATCGAACCAAGACCAGTTAGGAGAGACACCAGTGCACGGGTACGTCCATTGAAGAGGAACGCAGTCAAGGCTCCTTGGTAGGAATAAAAGTAGTTGGATGCAAAAAACATCGGAAATAGTGCCACCATCCGCCAATCTTTGAAGAGTTGCAGAAATTCGTGCATCTCTTGCTTGGGACTGAGTGACTTTTGAGGTTGAACTATTGTGCCGTCTCCGCGGACGACTAAATGGGGTGGCAGAACCAACCAGCTAGTCAACAAAGCCGTGAGCATAATGATCATGAATGTGGTATAAACTCCCGTTGAGATGGAAGGCAGAGTACTGTGGAACTCAATCCGAAGGGCTATAACAGAACCAATCAGTGCTCCTAGCTGGAAGATGACCCAAAAGGCTGTGAAAGATCGCCCCTTGTCCTTTTCCAAGGGGTAGGACATCATAATGGATCCTTGAGCAGACCAGAACAAGGATGCTGTGACACCGAGAAAAGCACCAGCAAAGATGACAAACCAGCGAGTGCCATGGATGTGGTAGTTCCATAGAGCACCAAGATAAAGGGCGTATCCAGAGCTGCCAAGGGCCATTGTGAAACGAGGGCCTAAGATATTNNNATTGCGNNNGGATTTATATATAGGATGATGAAGGATATTGCGAGTGTGGTCATAGCATACATTGACGCTGCCACTGAAGAAGCCAGAAATAAAGAAACAGGCATATAGAACGCTGTTGGCAATATCGCTGAGTCGCACGTCGCCTAAGCCACCACCACCAAGGCCGTTGATCGCACTATGCATGCCCACAGAGGAAAAGGCTACAAAGCCGACAAGACAGACTTGTGTCCATGGTGAATTGTCTGGATCAGGACGNNNGTATTGACCCGATAACATGTANNNAAGGGCATACGAACATCGTAGTCGCCCAATCTTGAGTTCTGCCAAGTTGATCATGGCGAATCCGGTTGTATTTTTGGAGTAGTAATATGATCCCGGCTCGTATTCGCGTGGTATTAGGAGTAGGTAGATGGTAGTGAGATGTGTTGAAAGGTTGTTCAGGTATGAAATAGTTGTAGAGAAAAATCAAGTCGGGCTCCGAGTATAGTTATACTTTTCCGAGCTTTCTAATCCAGCGCTAGCATTCTATCTCCAGCTAAATCTCGTAGTAACCTAAGCTCAGCCTAGGCAACGACAGACAGACAGAGTCTTTGCCATGCCCAAACAATCTCGGGATGGTGGAGAAATCGTGGAGAAGCAAAACAGAGTCTTCGATCTGGAGAGATTTCTGAGGCGTCTTTTTAGGGGAATGTTACATCCTCTTCCCCGAGTCAGGTTGTAAGCTATCGTTGGGGCTAGGGGATCTTACACTTCCACAAAATGCCAGATGAGGGTGGGCCATTTATTAGCTTCGGCCTCAACCCCAGATTTCTTATCAACTAACCCACATTCACGGATGAGTAGTCCGAGCTCTTGGTGCCCTGTCAATCAATTATTTCCCATTTTCGATTAATTGTTAACGCGTGGACCAAGACAAGGGAGCAGTTACTCACAGAAATCACAACCACTAGGAAGGGTCTACGATTGGCATTAGCTTCTTTTGCACATCTCTAAAGTATTAACGAGTACATTTATTCTGCCAAAAAAATTTATTGAAAATGTATATTGATTACAATAATAGTACAAGTAAATGATTGTCAAAGTGTTGCAATATTGAATGGGGCGTGGGCTGAATTGAGAGTAACAATCTCGTTGTACTGACCACCTACTTTATGGCGCCTTGGAATTTCTCAAAACGTGTTACGTTGCATGGCAATATCTCTTTAAGCCATCCATCTATTCTTGAGGCGTGATGTTCCACCCAATGCCAATCGATACAATGTTGCTCATCCATGATCCAGTGAATGCTCGGGCCGGCATTCAGTTGCAACGACGTCCGGCCCGACATTCAGTCACAAAATCCGGCCCGAAGTTTCTCGGTCCGAGACACTATCAACGGTGTCTCCACCCTCCACCATCCACCCCGTCTATCACTCTTCAGACAAATTACACTGGTCAAAGATGGATATAATAACAGCATCACGCCACTTTGAGATGATGATATTCCCCCTCATTTGATAAGGAGTGAATGCCTTGATCATTAGACAAGGATCGGCTTCAAGAAAATGGCTGTCTCTCCCGTAACTTTGTTAGTACTTGGTGCCGGCAACCGTGGCCGGGTAAGTGCAAGCATTGATGTGCCCCCAAGAAGCTTCATCTACNNNCTTCATACTGCCTCACGGCCTGGTCTAATATTAACTGTCTCTNNNGCTTACGCCAAGTATGCGCGAGACAATCCCAATCTCGCCCAGGTGGTTGCTGTTGCTGAGCCGCGCCCGGAACGGAGGCGGGTTTTCTCTAAGCCCCATCAGTATGTTGACTACCATATATTGTCTTTCACTCTTNNNTTCGCTAATCCTTTGTCCCAAATACCGGAGGAACTACAATTCGACGATTGGAGAGCGCCACTCGCAAGAGGTAAAATCGCCGACGCTGTCATCATTGCTATATTAGTAAGTAATAGCCTACAAGATTTTCTTTGTATTTCAGTGGATAGAAGAGGGGATGGAATTNNNTACGAGGACATATCTGATAATCTTCATCTCGAAGCTGTTGCGGAATATTCTAAGCAGGGATACCATATCCTCTGCGAGAAACCCATGGCAACAAATGTTGCCGACTGTATCAAGATGTTCCAAGAAGTAACCAGCCTACCTACTCCGAAGGTATTTGGTGTTGGTCACGGTATGGCCCCTCTTGAACATATTCTTCGGNNNTTGATAGTGTATNNNCTCNNNCCAACATCTAAAGTGCTTCGATATTCGCCTTATAATCAAGCTGTCAAAGAAGTTATTGACTCTGGCGCAATTGGCGAGATTATCAACATTCAACATATTGAGCCAGTAGGAAGCCGACACTTTGCTCATTCATACGTTCGAGGCAATTGGCATAAAGAAGCAGATTCCACTTTTGCTCTCATGGCAAAATGCTGCCAGNNNGTTCTCCCTCCCATCGCTATTCACCTTCTGCATATTAAATGGATTAGCGATATCGATATTCTCTCCTTTTATCTCTCTGGCCTAAAGCCTTTAAAGGTCCATTCATTCGGATCCTTATCGCATTTCAAGAAGTCCAAAAAGCCTATCGAGGCAGGCGACGCAATAAGCTGCCTTGATTGCCCATACGAGTCCCAGTGTGCCTGGAGCGCTAAGAAGATATACTTGGAGACTCTGGGACGAGAAGTAAAACAAGTGAGTATCATGTCTAAGGCTNNNTTGCTANNNGTACTGAGAGACNNNTTATTTGTATATTCGCAGAAGATAGTTGACGCAGAAATACCCGATATCGAGAATGTCACCGCAGTTCTGACATCGACTGCATATGGAAGATGTGTTTATGAATGCGACAATGATGTAGTTGATCATCAAGTCGTCAATATCGAATATGAAGGTGGGGTTACTGCTAGTATGACAATGTCAGCCTGTAAGTCTATTAGTTGCTCCCACCCATCAGTATTGAAGGTGCTAAATTACGGANNNGTTACGGAAAGCGAATGCTTTCGTGGTACTCGTATCCAGGGAACCAAAGGAGAGCTAATCGGCGATATGATAACATTTGTACGTATCTACTTTCGTATTTTGACACCTCAGGCTAATTACNNNCGTGTTNNNTCTATTCTANNNGACGTTTTTGACTTCGCCGACCGCACAAAGAAACATTATTCTCCAAGACAAGACGGTGGAAATCATGGTGGCGGGGATAGAGGAATCGCGGAGGCTTTTGTTGCTTCAGTTGCGAACAACAGACAAGAGGAGCTGAGAGTTACCCCTCGAGAAATCCTAGACTCTCACCTGTTGGTGTTTGCAGCTGAAAAGGCTCGACGAGAAGAACGAGTTATCAACTTCGCTCAGTTTGAAGAGGACTGTATGTTGGGTAAGGATGTTGGATTTTAGACTTGGTAGGGCATTGACTGCGCAGAGTCCAGCTACTATATTGTAAAACATTAAAATTCTCAAACTTTACCTTTAGAATCTTGTATACTGTAGGATCATTGTGCAGTATGCTGCTATTGCATTAACACTAGTAAGATAGATGAGTCTACCGCGTCGCGTGTTTCTTGCCAAGGTCGCCATTTATGATTCTAAATTGAAGTATATTAGAATGAATATTCATTTCTGATGATGACACTTGGCGAGTTCAGCATGATGTCAGTACTGGAGCGTGGAGAAAGTGGTAGAAGGATATGACCTGTCTCGAGTAGGAGATTATTCCCTCTCGTATAGCGGCTACAAATTCTGATCTCGGCCACCCCAATTGCTCTAACATCATTATTTTAGGTGTCTTTCAGGTTCATGCAATAAAGATTGTGCAATGGTGGGATCAATGTACAGGCCTCTCGCAGAGAGCTATCACTAAATATTGTGTATAAGGCTCCAAGACTACCCACGCGCCCAGCTGAACGTATCCAGCAGTTCAAAATTGAAGTCTAGAGGCAAAGAATCCAACGATGGCGGCGGCCAGGTACTCTCAATCGTCGTGTTCAATGTATGATCGAGGACATGCTGTATCACCGCCTTGCAATTGGCGCAAAGATCTGCATTGGGAGCTGGAGGATGCACCCAGTCGAGGAAGGCGACCAACATGCTCAGCTGTTGTATAATGCTTGCCCGAGTAATCTTGTCATTCTTGGGGTGGGCTCCTGTAAATGTAGGCTCAAGAAGCTCCATGCACATGATTCCCCCTCCGGGAGCAGCATAAGCAATTAANNNTTGAACCCATGAGTTACAAATACATGTCAATAGAACAGAAATAGCTAGACTTACTAGCCACTCAAAGTCGTTGCGTGCTTCGAGTAGGCGGTCTTTATGGGACCAAAAGGTGAGTGTAAGAGATACCATCTCGAAGCTAGTAACGAGCAAGTCACCCTCATCTAACATGTTCTGACGGAGTAGAAGCCTCTCGAGAATAAAGATATTCTGAAGGTGATCCAATTGGACTAGCAGCTGAGCCAGGATATGGTAGGAGGGGATTTTGGGGTCCAGAATCTCGCGAGGTTTATATATTAGTGATGAGGGGATTTGTCTCATTGCATTAATTTGACGAGACTTGATATCCCTATGTAGGTGAGCATTGACCAATAAACTTGGTGAGTATGCGTCNNNCAGTAGTGTACTCGTTGAAGTATTCGCGGCTTTGTTGAGTGCAACTTCCACAAGCTCTGCCCGAATAAAGGCACAAATCGTACGAGCACGAATAAAACTCACAGAGTAGATGCCTCCATGTGTATTCCAACCATTTGCATCCAAGCCATTGAACGAGCGAGTGACCACGGCCTCGTCAGCGAAGAAATCGCCGTCGTCAATGTCTAAAGGTAAAGGCATAAACATGAACCTATAGTTTATGAGAGGAGGTCGGCCCGTGAACATGACAAAGGTCTGATCCATCATGAAGATAAATGCTGCGAGTTGCTTTCGATTCTCTTGACAAAAGTTGGGCTGCGATGAATCTTGCTGTGGATCCGTATGTATTCCTAAGAATGTAAGGAGAGCCACTGTGTCCGCATGCAGTCTCCATGCTGAAAGACTGAGATATGTTAGTTGAAATGAGCAGGCTCTCCTGAATAGACAATACCGGAACGTACTTGCGTATCCCATAATCGTTGACTCCATGATGGTCTTTCTGGAGAGTAAGAAAAGAAGCAAACTGCTTCCACTGGAGAAGATGCGTGATAGCTCAATACATAACTCTAAACATGAACGTGAGATATCAAGCGAGATTTCTTCATAAGTACCATCTGGACTAAGCTCCAAAACACCGTTCTTCCTAAAGATAAACAACAGCCCGATTGATTCCCATCGCAAATTATGGCTGGTAAATCCAGCAATCCAGCTGTTGGCATCGGGATTATCCTCAGAAAGGGGCTTGAGGGTGTTTTCAGTTAATACTTGGGCAATCTTCTCGAGTTGTGCATCCGAACGGTCAGTACCAAGGGATGAGCCGAATATGGTGTCCAAAGACTTGATAATCCGGTGAGCGGCAACTCGGACCCAGCCACCGCTATTATTCGGCGTAGTAAGAAGCCTAATCGTACAGCTAGATGGGCAGGGCACACTGCGGAGGACAGTGATCCACTTGTCTCGTATTGAAGGAGTAAGGAGGACGGATGAGTTTATGTAGTTCGCTTTCTTTGCTTCATCATTAAGTAGAGGGGCGGAGATTTGGAAGCTGTGAAGCGTAGATAGTCGATTTTTAGCTTCTTCATAGACGGTGGAGTGGCTGAGTGACCCGAGATATCCCGACCCGAGATATCCCGACCCGGGATCTGTGACGGGAGGAATGTGCTGTTGACAGGCAGAGAGGGAGTTGGGAACACGGGTCTGGCTGGGAGGAGGCGTATAAGGTGACAAAGCAGATGGAACAGTTTCAGTGCTTCGCACCGCTTCCGGAGAGGTTCGTGAGATGCGCCTAGTGAGCCTCCTCGGTCTCACTTCGCTAGCGGTGTACTTGCACTCCCTCTGCCGGCTCTTTCTCAGACACCGCCCGCACACAGGCAGCGCGTGGTCGCAGGAGACTTTGCGGATCCGGCAAGGATCGCATGCCTGAAGTCGACCATTCTGGCGTTGCAGCGGAGGCGGATTGTGTGTTGACGACCTCTGCATCGTCGCCTTGACCATTGGGCTGCAGCTCCCAAGTTTGTCTCGAGACTAACATGCCGTCCAATTACCTTGAAGTTATAGCCGGCACGTGATTGTCAGCTCGACATCGAATAATTGCCTACTTTGGTTATCCCTAGTTCGCAGTTTTTTAAGGCTTACAGTATCGATCTGGAATATTGAGACTGGGCTTTGAAGCCTCGGGTGAAGAGGCTGAGAAAATTCAATACTATACTAAACTTCGCGGTTTACCACTATGGATAAAAATATTCCATTCATAACGATATACGTCAATGGATTAGAGGAAATAACTTAGAAGTTCATGTGGTTGTTGATTGATAGCACACGGTAGATTGTACAAAAAGAATGATTACGGTCATAATATGTAGTGGCTAACTGCAATACTCGTGCATTTCATGAGTTGCCGTTGCTTTGGCGGATCATATTGGTTAGGTACTTTTGCTGGAGATACAACCAGTGTCTCGTAATGTTCTACAGGAAGCAATTGACTCCTAGCTCTTAATAAAAGACATACTACACGCTTTGTCTCAGATGCTTGCTGGCCTTTGTACTCTTGTGAAGCCTTGTAGGGTGAGTAAGTCGACATACCCTGTGGTTCCACACGTAAGCTCACTTCGAGTAACGCGGTATGCAAACCCCGGTCGCCGGTACTGCAAACTCAATTGAACAGTTGAGTACCTCTAAGTCGGCGGATTATCACAAAAATATTATTGTACAGTGGATTCAAGGTGTGTTTTGCAAGTAATATTCCATGATAACAGTACCCCTAAGAAAGTAACAGTGGGGGAAACTCTCATAATGTAAAATAGATCGATGATTTCCAACAGCCGCCTAGGATCTAGTCGGTGTTCCATGATTGGTTAGCTTGCCCGGTTAGCTCAATCGGTAGAGCGTGAGACTCTTAAGAGTTACACATTCTGAATGCAATCTCAAGGTTGCGGGTTCGACCCCCGCATTGGGCTTTTCCTATAACAACCCGATTGAGATTCGAGACGGTTCTTTTTTGTAATTTTTTTTCCCTCTTCAGATGCTTCTTCTCCTTTTTGGATGTTGGAATGGATTGTATCGTGGTGCTGATTTAGCACCGTAACATTTATCAAAAGTCAGAAACATCAGAATCATCAGAACGGTCCGACCGTCAGACAGTAAGAAATGTCAGAAGCGTCAGAAGCGTCAGAAACATAAGAAAGATTACAAACGTCAGAAACGTCAGAGAGTTCAAAAAGGTCAGAATACCACTAATTCGACATTCCGCCATGAAATCGAGATGACTTCGAGCAACAGCAAGTGTAACGGACGGCACTTGATCATGAATTGGCAATGGCAAAAATATGTTCGTTCGGCTGAAGACGACTGAACGCATATTGCAGATAAGGCTGCCAGGAAGCGTATACAAAACCGACTTGCGCAGCGAGCTCACCGTGGGTATGACTATTACTCGTCAAGTTGTGTATCTAATCGAGATGCCTTATTTAGTTAGGATCAAGAAATGGAAGTCCATTGCATCTTCGAACGGCCTCTGTCTCTGGATCGAATATAACCAAGGAGGCTCTGGAATGTCACCATATCCAAAGGCGCCTCGCCCAAAGCATATCTTCTCAATCGCTACACTGCGAAGGTCGAAGCCTCACTTTGCCGGGCATGTTAACCCTGGCTGCTTTCATGACCAATAGACAGATTCTTGCCATCCTTGAATGCGGCCAACCTATTCCAAGCATTCATATCAACCCATCGACCCCAACACCACCTGCCTTAACACCGACTACGCTTCAGACGAACAAACTTCATCTCCCTTATATTGACCTTATTCCTTTCCCACAATTCAGGGACAATCTGCTGCGCGCCGGCGAAATAGTGCAATCAGAAGACCTTCGGCATGACATGATCTCTGGCAAATTAAAAGTATGGGGCAAGACACCATGGGATCGAAGGGGCTGGGAGATGCATGAAGACTTTGTCGCCAAGTGGTGGTGGGTAATAGCTGAAGACATATTGGAGGAAACGAACTTTTGGAGAGTATCCAGAGGAGAAGACCCATTATTGCCTGCTTTGAGGCCTGTAGCTTAGAGTTAGATGGTGAAGATTGCTCAGGTGCTTGAGTTGTTATGCAAGCCACATGTCTATCCAGACGAAGCTTATTCACTATTAAAGTCAGGTCAGAATGAATACTGTCAGATCTACTCATTAATCAGCCTCTGAGGATCACCGTCCAGCAACTCAAACACGATGATGATATTATTAAACACGCATTTCTAATATATATGTACATATATTTTAATACACTGCGTAGTGCCCTCAAGTAATCGTTTTCTGTCTTTCTTCAGACAAAAAATATTTTACATCCATTCTACTGCTGATTCGATTGTAACGATGGCGCAGCCCAAAAGAGCCATTCTTGTGACTGGCGCTACCGGCCGCCAGGGAGGTGCTACTATTGACGCTCTTCTGACAAATGCTGCCCTTGAAAACCACGTCATTTTAGGGTTGACACGAAACCCAGACTCGGACGCAGCAAAGCGGCTTGCCGGTCGAGGTGTAACAATTGTCAAAGGCGATTTGGATAACGCCGATCTCATCTTTCAGGCAGCCAAGCAAGCCCTTGGTAACACCGAGTCCGTCTGGGGAGTATGTGCTGTTCAGACAGCCTTCGGTCTTGGAGCATCGGACGCATCCGAAAAGCGTCAGGGAATGGCGTTGATAAACGCAGCGGAAAAACATGGCGTGGAGTTTTTCGTGTACACATCAACAGACCGCGGCGTTGATTCGTATAACAATAGCACAACAATCCCTCATTACCAAACAAAACATGCTATCGAACACCATCTTGTTGAGGGAAGAGGATCAGAGAATAGGAAGATGCGCTGGACCATCCTCCGACCTGCTGGTTTCATGGAGAATTTCGAAGCTGGCTTCGTAGGCAAAATTGCCGCTGGGGCCTGGAGGATCGCTACGAAAGATCGCCAATTTGCAATGATTGCGACGAAAGACATTGGATGGTTCGCTGCCCAAGCTCTGCTCCACCCCGACCAATGGGCAGGCCGTGGAGTGTCTCTAGCCAGCGAGAGCTATGCATTTCATGAAGCAAATGCAATCTTTGAATCGAAAGTTGGATATCCCATGCCGGAGGCTTCTGGTTTGCTCGTGCGTGTGATCCTCGCCGCCGTGCCGAATCTCGGTAAGATGTTTCGATGGATAGGAACAGAGAAGTGTGGAGCTGATATTCCAGCATTGAGAGCTCAGCATCCAGCCATGTTGACTTGGCCAGAGTGGGTCGAGTTACACTACGGAGAAAGTACGTCGTAACGTATTGTATAGATACCAATGTTGATTGTATTAGGGGAGGCTATTCGAAACCCGCACTTTGCCGTGCTTCTAGAAGTTTATATATTTATTACCCAAGATGTATGGTTGGTAAAGACGCTATTTGCCACCACGAGACCAATCCTTCATAATTATTTCCTTGTGCTCACCGGTATATCCAGTCTTGCGCATCCAATCCTCAACGCTCCTCAGCCTATCCGGCAAGATGTCATCCAATAGCTGGTAGTCAATATGATCAAGAACTTTGCCCGACGCGAGCATTGTCAACATGCCCGAAAAGTTTTGCCTGACGGACAGTAGAGTTGGATCATGTGGATCGAAAGTCTGACCCAAAAGCATGTCGTTGCCTGGATAGAGGTCAACCGCTTCCTCAATCGTGAGGCGCTTATGCTCTGCCTTCTGGCCCGTTACGTTGTTGAATGCCTTGGCGACATCATCCCAAGTGGTACTTACGCTCGAGACTTGCAGGTCGATGCCAGTGCTGCGTTCGGGATGGTCGAAGATCCAGCGTGCATACCGCCCAATATCATCTAGGTAGATGAGAGGGACTTTTACATCGCCCAAAGCCGAGGGGAAACTGACGAGGTCAGGCGTCTCGGGATACCGGCATGGGCCAAAAAAGTTGAACAGGAGCTCCAGATATGGCACGGTGGTGTGTATGGTCCACTTCATGGGAGTTGTAGGCTGAGACTTGATAAATTCCGCAACTCGACCCTTGCCATCCGTATGGCCGCACTTGAATTGTTGGTCATAATCTCCGAGCTTGCCTGCAGTCAGGTTGTTAAACACGAGTTCAGCTTTGGGTTCAGGGGCAGTTATACTGACTAGAATAAGGCAGCGACGCCCATTGGTAATGGGATATGCCGCACGAGCGAGCGATCTCAAAGATACGAATTCCCCAGTACGTCTCGTTTCTTTGGCCGATCGCAGGACCATTGGTATTGACGTAGGCGTAGTCGGCTTCTTTAAAGACCTTGAATAACGTCGGCTCATCGTAGCAGCTACCCTCTACGATCTTGACGTTTGGGAATTTGGCAAGCTCCACAACGTTGGGTTGTGACGCGGACCTCGTGAGGCCTAGAATGGTGTACTGGTTGCCTTCAGCCAGAGCTGAATGAATCATAGTTAGTACGCAGCATCTATAGGAGTTATGATCTAAGTAAGAAAGTACCTTTGATGACAGAGGTACCCTGGGCACCGATGCCGCCGATGACAGCAATTACTGGTTTGGCAGACATGACCGAAGTTTGTGATTTACAACGGACAAAATTGAGGGAGAAGGGGAAAAGGATATGACAACTGAGTTTTAGTTGATGTAACTGTTGCTCCAACATGGTTCATCGATGCCGCCCGGTACTTTATACATTGAATTGACTCTGCCCAGTAGGCAGTTTGCATTTGTCAATCCTCTGCAATGACCTTCCATTTTTTGCTCAGTTTGGCCCTATGATCAATCGCAAAGTGGGTGGCCTTATATGATGAAAGTCAGCTTGTCAGAACTTGCATTGTCAGAACTACTTATTAGTCCATCAGCTTGCAGAAGCTACTTGTCAGGCTGCATGCTGGATAATATAGCATTATACATGCCGTCCATTATATGTGTGTAAACATAATTTCTTAGAGACTTCTTCGTATTACTCAAATAATTGGGCGGAAGGTTATATAAATTTGTCATCGGCATTAAGATTACTTATTATTTTAATGGAGCTAGATAGCAGTTAATAATGGCTGTTCGATCATAGTATGTGGGCGTTCATGACAGATGATCACCAGGCAGGCCAGACAAAATCTTGCTAGCATAATACTAATAGCCATGTATCGACATTTATCTAATGTATACTTTTACAATCGCAAACCTTGCATTAACTCGTCCTTAACTTTACTCATAAAGTCTTGTAGAAATTCCCTATCGTAGAAAGCTTCATTCACTGATGCCTGGATTGTAAGACAATCCCTAAAAGTCCATTGGTGTAAGAATGCAGCAGGACTGTAGACCTCTACCATGAGCCAAGTATCCTCGACTTCAACAACGCCTCCCGAGATATCGCATATGTGCTTGCATTTTAATACATTCTCGATGTTGCCCAGATGACTTACGTCCGGGCATGTTATAGGAGGCATGTCTCGTAGTGTTGGATCGGAAAACAGCTGAATTGTGCGGCGTAGGAAAGGCGCCACAAGTTGTCGCTGACTGATGGGATTGCCACGGTCGTCAGAATAAAGACAGCTGCGGTCCTGCCTATACACGGCATTCACAGTGGCTACAACCTGATCGAAAGTCATAGGTCCATCCATTATGTTTTCCACAACAAGAGGAAGGCCTTCCACAACAAGAGGAAGGCCGGAAGAAAACATCCCCACGGCAAACTCTTCGGTATTCCAGGGATCGGAAAGTTCACGGCGAAGATCTGTTGCAAAGTATGATGCGTAACTTCTAGCCATGGGATACTGTTCGTATCGAATGGCAGCCCTCAAAACAGCACCTTGAATGGCGGCACTGATGCTAAAGCCACGCTTCTTGCATGCGTCGAGGATTCGAGCTGTGGTGGTAGATTCAAAATTGAGGCTACTGCGGTAGGTAGATTCGGGGGTTGCCTTGGCTCTGTCGCCGGTGAGTGGCAGGCCGACACTTGGAATGCCCTTTCGGTATTGAGCAATTAACTTATCTGCGGCCACTCGTACGCTCTCTGGTGTACTGTCTTCGTCTTTATAAGAATCCAAGGCGTCATCTAAGCTTGGAGTGAGCGATCCTCGAGCAACGGGAGCTCGCTTTACCACGTCTTCTAGGTCAGTGTTGAGACCAAGGTGGATGAAAGCGGCCAGTGAGTCCAAATAGCTATTCCCTAGCATAAACATGCCCAAGCCATCTATGCGCCAGTGAGAGGAATGGAAACATAGCTCACGTGTGCCAGTGAGCCAATGCAAAGTCGGAAGCTCGCAGTATTTGGCATCACGAATTAGAGCATCGCCTGTATAATTGCGAGGACGAACGAAGAAGGTCTGGTTCAGCCACTCATCTTCATCGAAAGGGCCAACCGTCACTATTCGAATCGCAGAACTTGTCCCTGGCTGTGAACTCGCCTGTGCGACTGTGCCCGCGAGGCTGGGATGCAACAATCGCGTCACAAGCCACGCCCGACGAAGATATGGGAGTAAATCGTCAATAGACGGAGGATACGTGAGACGCAAAGATAAGGTAATGGCCCATTGGTCGCGGTTGTCAATGGCTGTCTCGCTGACCGCCCGGTAAAAATTCTCGGTAGTGTCTAATGGCCTTGAAAACGTGTTTGTTGCCGTTGAGGACCATCTAAGTGAAGGACTCATGGTAACAGAGTCAGAGCGAGGTTGAGAAGGACGCAATATGATTTCGTGACACAACGATCCTCAGTCAAAATGACCTGAAATGTGCCGCTCAAGTATCAGGACATCCTCCAGGACGGTCATGGATGCATTAATAGGAAAGAGTGTAAGATATACAAGCGCATTTTAATTACGAATGTATAAACGCTTTCTAATAAGCATTCTGTATTGCAGAGTAGCTTGTCAATAATTCCCGTCAGATGAGTCAACTTTCATGGCGCAGTTGACTAATGTAGTTTCTTATGAAACTTGAGATTTAGTTATTAAATTTGGCTTGCGCTATGGGAATTAGTAATTGGCCAATGACTTTGGAACGTATATGAGGAGGGCAGAGCTAATGTATTGGAGTTGCCGGATACTTGTGTCCTTGGCTGTTCTACACTAAAGTAATCAAAATATAAAACCCGGATATAGTTAGTAGGCAAAACAAAAGGATTTCTCTAATGCGGGTTCTTTTCACCCATTTTATTCTCTATTTCTAGGAGAAACTCTTATATATACAGGTATATACAGTTCGATGTACTTCAGTACCCCTCTTAATTCTCCTTCACGAATCTCAAATCTTTCTTATCCATATTACTGGCAAGAAGACCACCACTCACTCTCCTCGACGCACTTGTAAGGGGCCACACATTGTGTAGGGCCAGTGTATCCAATGCCACCGCACTTTAAACAATCGTTAGCTTTCACATTCAACTGATAATTGACAACCTCAGAGTGTTTNNNATGGTAAATGAAACTCACCTGGTCAAACTGGCCAACGGTGCCACCTGAAGGGTTTGAAGGAGTAGAGCTGGCAGGGGGAGGAACACTGCTGGTGCTGCTGGGAGGAGGAGCGGAGCCAGATCCTCCACATGGGGAGCCGGTAGTAAGAATGCTCTTGGCCTGTTGAGCGAAGGTGCATCCGTTGATGACGTTGGAATCGGAGTATCCGGCGTCCCATAGCATGATGCCTCCGAAAGCAGGGTTGGACTTGGTGCTGGCGACGATGCTAGCCAGCTGGTCGGGTGTCGCGTAGTACTTGGCACCTCCAGCGTTACCATTGGCACCCAGAGTAGAAGCAGGAGCACCGATGAAGAGCTTTGCGTTCTTGGAGGGGTGNGTGGAAATGAATGACACCCAGTCATCAAAGTTGAAAGGGGCATCTCCGGGCAGACCAAGAGAGCAAGTTGGGTTGTTGTTGTAGAACTGGACCCAAAGATAGTCAAATTGAGAGCTGCTGATAATCTCACCCATGTTGGGCTCAGGGATGGGGCACTGAGGAGCTCCGGTGATGTAGTAGGTGTTCTTGGAGTCGCTGGCAAAGTTGGAGCGCAGCGTTGAGATCATGTACTGGTAGTACTGGCTTCCAGCGTTCAACTCAATGTCAAAGTCGAAGCCGTTGACAAACACGCTTCCAAAGGGGCGCTGGACAGTGGTGTTGCCAGAGTTGCCGTACGCGTTCCATAGGTATTGACCGATGGCCACAGCCTGTGACTGAGATGACAGAGAGTACGAGCTGGCGGCACCACCGAGAGACAAGATGACCTTCTTTCCAGCAGACTGGCAAGTCGTAATTGCAGAAGCGAGTTGGTCGCACTGCTGAGGGACTCCGGTTGTGCCAACGAAGCATGAGTTGCCCATGTTGCCGGAAGGGATGTTGCCAGTTGCGCCATAGATATCCAGGAAGGACAGGATGACAATGTCAATTCCAGCGCTAGACGTGCAGTAATGAGACAGGTCGTCGACTTCGTTGTTGGTAGCTCCCCAGTAAACAACATTCTGGGCACCAGAAGCTTGACGAGCCTTGACGGTGCGTGAGGGAGCGGCAGCTGCCAAGGTTGCAAGACCAAGGCTAACAAGAAGAGAGCTGGAAAGCATTTTGACGGTTTAAATGATAACAAGTGTAATATATACAATGAATAATAGCTACCAGCAGATAAAGGAATGAATAGGGCACTAGGCCTGTGGACTGTCTTGCACTGAACAAGAGAGCGTTTCAACTCGAGGAAGTCGGCATAGATATACTACTTCCATCAAGCCTACAGTGGATCACACGACGGGCTCTGATGTTACAACCTGTTGCTCCGTCTAAACGGTGGACACTCGGAGTCGAGATGCCAAATACAGATACTCATTCCTACCGTGTAAGGAATGTAGATACTGATCATCTACGATATGTTTCACGTTGGCCGTCAAGAGGAGACGTTACATGGGGGAGCCAACAAACAAATCAGTGGTATACAGTAGCCGCGGGCGCCTGAGATGGGATCAAACAGGCCCACTCTGTTTCCAGTTCTCTTTTATAGAGACATGTACGTATAGTTACTACTACTCGTGACAAAGTATAGAAGTAGGAAGGTAAGAGATCTGACAGGTAGCCGCTGTAACGAATCCCGGAGTTTATGGAGTGGGAGTGTGTATCAGATATGTGGAGGTGGATTGCGCCGAGCTTCTGGTACCTGAACTAAAAGCGCACCTGCAGGCTATAAGAGCGCATGTTTAAGTTGATCAAATCAGAGTTTCCTGGTTTGGCAGCTTCGAATAGTAATACTATAATACCATGAGCGTGGTAATCTATTAGTGTCTATATAACGGCTTATTTAGGAAGGTCTGTACGTGTCACGGCATCTTCACTCCGAGTAGCCGCCTTAAGGGCGGCACTGATCTTATAAAAGTCATCTGCTGCACCTGAAGAGGATAAGCCTGTAACACTGGCCTCAATAATCATGAGCTGCACAGGAATTGGTCTCCGCAACTGCGGCTCGAGGCGTCCCTTATCACAGGATACAACGTTCCTGCACTAGCACGGCGCTTGACTCCACCTAACCAGCGAGATTCTCGTGGAAGAGTTCATGCATCCTGCAGTAGAGTCACCAGATGAACTGCTATGAGTACTTAATGTGTGCTTGATGTCCTGCAGGTCAAGTGGGAGGTTGAGATGCAAGACATGTAAGTGGGTGTGACGGGGAACATGCACGTGCTGTCCCAGTCAGTATGCCGCGCGTTTATCAGAGTAGGCTCGCATTTTTCTATTCATCAGCGCCAGCGATGATGGAATACTCTTCTTCAGCGCAATAAATTTGTCAACTGATGCTGGCATGTTAGATCTGGTGACAGGGTCCATTAGCATAAGCCCGCCGGAACGCTCAGTTCACATACCATATCAAATTATAGCAACATATCGTAAGATATCTAGATTCTGATACAAACTGCAAGGCTATGGCCATATGCACTGCTGACATGTAGCAGACCAGTGAACAGAAACCAGGACGGCCGGTATTTTAACCCTGGTCATCAGGCTGACTGTAATGCTTGATCCACAGAATTGTTTCCTATTTAGATATGAGACGGGATTCTCTAAAAATGCCGTCGAAGAGTTATTCTGCTTCCAGAGACATCTGAGCATTGTCGAATGGTCTCCGGTATTGGAGCCGTCATTTATACTGCAATGGTTGTATTTGACGAAGACGAAACTGTGGCTTAAGTCAAGGACGCTTCTTATAAAACTGCTTCAGAATGGATGCTAGAGACTCCAAATAGAGTCAACACGCCGAGCCAACTTACATGTATGCCCCAAATACCCCCACCGTCACCAAACCATCAAATGACCCCCAACGCCGCCCTTGCTATCATAACCCTGTTGCCCACCATGCATGCCCTGAACAGCTTTGGGGGCTTTCTGATAGCAAAAGAATGGCCAATTCAGAGATTCATGCCGATACCTGCGTGCTATCAAGAAGTGAATGCTACATATACTGAACACTGCGGGAATAAGTAGCCCGTTGACGGTGGTGCTGGCTGCACCAACATCGTGGTCAGTACCCCCGGCGACCGGTAATTAGTACATCTGGTAACGAAAATGCCCTCGCAGGTCATATCCACGCTTATACCATGTTCACATGGAATATACTGTTGTAGGAAGAGACATAGAACGCACAATTTGCAGCCCTATTTCATGTCTGGCAGTGTGAAGGCAATGTCCGTTAATTACCTGACGTCGTAAGCTTCTTCAGCAATGTTGGTATCCACCTTACAGTCGCACTCTAACAATGAATAAAATCAGCAGATGAGTTTGATGCAATTTGTAAGGAGAAGAAGACTGCCATTTTTAATGTAATCAGTTCCGACGTCGGGATTTAATTCCAGGTTATGTCGGGCAGGCGCATCTCTTTTATATGCCAGAGCTCGTGAGACTTACTCAGATGCTGGCTTATGTATTACGGCAGAATCTCAGTGGACGCGGGCCACAAGTAAGACCGAAGCAATAGAATAAGATGCACAAGCTTGACTCCGTGTCTTTCCGGATTGGATTAGCCGCAGAATTGAGAGACATCTGATGAATTCTACACATTTCCTTGTGCTGCCTAATACATGTGCGCTGGCGTCCTTAGTAGGAGGATGCGAATGGAGAAGAAGGATTCTTTACCTCGATTTGATGAGTCAAAATAAAATAGGCCAGTCACACGCATCGAGTGACTCAATCTAGATTCGCCAAGATTTCCACGCACTTCTTAAAGAGCCTCGCGCTGTTGAAAAGCGGCCAGGCGTGAACCAAAAGGACCGGGGAGCCATCGACTCCGATGTCCCGATTGGCCAATCGGTATTACTATATGCATGCGAGTCGCAGGTCAATTCGTCAGCCTTCTCGCGCCTTGCATTTCAGGATCGAAGAAGCTGAGTCTTGGACTGCAGGGTGTTGTAAGAAGGGCAGCAGAAATTTCTGTAGGGATGGATGGGGGAAAAGATGCTTCTCTCGACCATCCGGCCTTTGCTTCTTCTTCTATTGCCCAGGCTCGGGTGGCCTATCATCTTTCATAGCCCTGCTCCATGTTAGTTCAAGCATTCATTTGTAGTTGGGTAGATTATTACTTATCCAATGGCTTCACGTATTCTTTTGAAGGCTGTTGCCTCCTCCTCTTCGCCCTTAATACGACAAGCTAGAATACCATCAAGAGTACAGCCACTCCTCTTCCGCCCTCCAATTCTCTCAAAACACATACCATCACATCCTATATCCCCCTTTCGCCATGTCCGACTACAGAGCACCATTACAGAACCACCGAAAAGGAAACTTCGGTGGTATTGGAAGCTGTTGATCGCTCTGGGAGCCACAGCTGGTGTTACGACAGGTGGTGTCGTAGTCGCAGACAGATATTACATGGGAGGAATCCTCACACGCAGCTTGCGAGCATATGCGACAATTGCGCAAGTCGGGGTCGACTACAAGATGCATTCAGGCAAGAATCCCAAGGGAGGCCGCGTGCCCATTGACGAGCTCCACGATCGAAACGCCGCACGAGTTTGTAACATGATCAAGACGAACGGTGGCATCTTTCTCAAGATTGGCCAAGCGATTGCAGTACAAGGAGCCGCCCTGCCAGAAGCGTATCAGCGCGAATTCAAAAACATGTTTGACGATGCTTCGCAAGAATCTTGGAGCGATGTTCAGGCTGTCATTAAAGAAGAGTTTGGTGCTAGTGTAAGCGAAGTGTTTGGCGATGGTGTAGAGAAAGAGCCTCGAGCTTCGGCTTCGATAGCGCAGGTTCACTATGCGAAACTGAGAGATGGGCGAGAAGTTGCGATCAAGGTGCAGAGGAGGAACTTGGCACAGCAGGCATCGTGGGATCTCTGGACATTCAAGTATAATACGCCCCCTTTTTTACTGTCTCTTTGGTGGCTGCTAACGATGGCAATAGTCCTCTGCGACTTGGTAGGGAGAACGACGGATATCCATATCCAAGGCATTGGCGACTACATCATGAACAACATCATGAAGGAAACGGACTTTGAGAACGAGGCAGCGAATTCAATGCGGATCGCCGAGCTTGTAAAGTCAGATTCTGATTTGAATAAGAGAGTATACATCCCACAAGTCTACACAGAACTTACATCGAAACGCGTCTTGACGTCTGAATGGATTCATGGCGCCAAACTCTGGGATAGAGATATAATCACAGGTGCACACAATCCTTCTGGCGAGACTTCCGCGGGCATGGGCCTTAAGGAGGCTGATATTATGACCACCATCATTGATCTCTTCTCGTCACAAATGTTCAAATGGGGGTTTGTCCATTGTGACCCTCATCCAGGCAACATGTTTGTTCGACGTCTTCCGTCCGGCAAACCACAGATCGTGCTTATAGACCACGGCCTTTATGTATCGTTGTCTGACAACTTGCGGCGCCAATACGCTCGTTTCTGGAAGTCCCTTCTGACCGGTGATCAGAAAGGACTAGAGGAAGTTTCGACCGCCTGGGGCATGAAGACAGCCGATGCCTGGGCTGATACCTTCATGTCTCGAGAGAAGAAGCCAGAGCCGCTCGATGAGACACCTGAAGAGAAATCACAGAGAGCTATCAGCGAAGCATCAGCATTCTTTGGCGAAGAAGGTTTATACCCCCGTGAACTCATATTTCTGGAACGAAATCTTGCTCTCGTCCAAGGTAGCAATCGTTTCTACGATTCTCCCGTCAACAGACTCGGCATGATCGGTCGCTCAGCGATGCTGAATTTGCGGGACGATAGCGAATTGACGTTTGCACAATCAATGAACTCGCTATGGGCCATGTTTGTTCTCGATGCCGTGTTCTACTTCAGCAGATGGAAGCAGTACATGGGCTGGGGCAAAGGTTTCGAGGACAAACTCAAGGAGGCAGAGGAGAGGATGGCTCAGGAGATGAAAGACTCCATGTCTGGCCTTTGGGAAGTGGACAAAGAAGCGGAATGAAGGCGTCAGGGAGTATCATCGACTCCTACACCATACTGGACATTTCTTTCATGGCATGGTTGTCCATAATTTGCCTCCCCCTTATTTTGTCATTCTGAGGTTACATACATGTAAACTATCCACAATATCTCCTGTCTTATCATCAACTCTCCAGGCATCAGTTTTTGATTTCTTCCGAGCCCCTTTTCCGGATTCTTTTTCCGCATCTCTTTTTCCGTTCATATTTTCGTTCGGATTCCATTCCAATCTTAGTAACAAGATGCATGAGCTCAGCTGCGCACTAGGCGTATCCGGCAGAATTAACCCACAATTGTCTCCAAGGTAGCGCTGGCAGCTTGAAAATTACAACCTCACTCATAACTCCGATGCAATATCGCCGATTCACTCAACATGCCAGTAACTAATCGAGAATAAATTGCATTGATGTACTCCATAACCTGTCTAATTATTACGCCAATGACCTTGGAAAATCCAGAGCCAACAATCCGACCCTTGTAGCGAATGAGTCATGCGCAACCTGCATGTGTTGAGACCGGTTCCAAAGACTAACTAACTACCTTAAGCTATGAATAGCAATACCGTCCGTAACTTGGCCAATGACAATCAAGACGTTAACATTACCAAGCGTATGACCAAGCAGAAAATCCAAAATACTACATGATCTAAGTTCAGTACATGAATTGGCCTGTTTTGACCTTGGTGGGTATTTCCAAACTTTTCATGACTTTCATGACCTTGCGAATCAGCCTGATATCAGTGCCTGTGTATCTCAGTCAGCGTATATCATTTCAAGGGTATACATAGTATCTTTTCCATACCAGGCGGTCCCATGAGTGCCACTGCAAATGGTGAAAACTCTTCTTTCTGATTGACTCTTGACTTGTACGATGTTTGGCCAACTGCATTTGATTAGAAGGAGTCTCACTACTTTGTACTTTTGTAATCTTACTTGGAACAGCGAGAACTGGGGCTTCCATGACAGGGCCAAGTGTCAAGGCGTTGATGCCTGATTGGTGTGGTCTTCGGAGGCTGCAACTGGGTTAGCTTTAATCAGTCCGTGAAATAACGGCGGGTAATCAATAATATGCCTTACTTAGGACGGTCATCCTTTGGGAGGGTCATCTTTGGGGTGGCCGTCTTTGGGACGGTTATCCTTGTGATGATTAGCTTTCAGCTGTTTATCCTTGTGGTGATGATTAGCTTTCTGCTGTTCATTTTTGTGATGATGATCATGTTTCTGCTGTTTATCCTCGTGATGATGATTATCTCGGGGATGGTTCTCTTGGGGACGCCTAACTTCAGAACGCCTGACTTCAGTACGCCTAAATTCAAGACGCCTGACTTCAGGACGCCCAACTTCAAGACACCTATCTCTGGGGCGTCTGGCATAGTTAGGGTACCCGGAGCCACGGCGGTGTCTGCCAACTCTGTAACACTGATCTCTAACATAGACGTCACAACAATAGTCGTTATAACAACAGTCGTTATACGAAGCGTTGTTATAAGAAGAGTCTTTATAAGAAGAGTCGTTATAAGAATTTTTGTTAAAAGAATCGTTAATATGAGCAGTGTTGATATTAAAAATGTTAATATTAGGAGCGCGCATATAAAAAGTGTCCATATTAGAAGTGTCGATACAAGAAGAGTGGCCATGAGAATCGTGGTCACGAGCATCGTGGTCATGGGAATCGTGATCATGAGAACAGTTATCATGTTGAGGGTCGTCAGGGGAAGATTCGTCAGAGGAAGAATCGCTAGTATCGTCATGACTAGGATTGTTATCTGTGGAATTATCATCTGTAAGATCGGGGCAGTCGTCCCTGTATCTCGGGCCTGCTGAATCGAGGGGCAGTACTATGATGGCACTTTTGTTGCGTCCTGTCAATACATGTTGCTTGAACCAACTTTTGTAAATATCGATTCTTTGAGATGCGGTAAGCCTGTCTTCAGAGCTTGTCTGCTTTCCGAGAGACCTAATGCTGCATTAGACGAAAGGGCAATTATAGGCTATATGAAAGCTGGGGCTTACCAAATCCGCTCGTTTGGCTTCGACGTGTAAGGTTCTCCGCCATTCCGTTCTTTATATCGAGTACGAAAGTCCTCGGCGTTTCTGTACTTGTCGTACGCTATAGCTCGGGTAGTCTAGCTACACGTTAGGATCCGATATACTGAGGTGTTAGTATCTGGGGTGGTGAACAACATACCTCTTTCATGAATTTCTCCAAGGGATATTTACGGAACCCCAGTGGTGCATGCTCGCTCCAATGTTTTTCGAATGAAATCTCTTCAAGGCCTACCCCGATTTCGTCAGCCATTCTCTGAGCAAACACCCTTGCTATATCTATCTCGGTAGGGTTAAATTCGGCCCAAAAGTCAACGGGCCATATTATGGACGAAAATCTCTGTTTTCATATCAGTGTCGTAATCACAGCTGTTTACAGTCAAATATTCATACCTTTGGAGCATTGGCAAATTTCTCGTCGCCAAAGTTCAGCCACTGTTTGGCGAACTCCTTGCAGTCTTTCAGATCCCTTGCTAGAATTCCCGGAATATCCCAGGGGCTTCAGTGGTCAGTCGGTTGTAATTGAGCAAGGAGCAGGGTAAGTGTACTTACTTGACGCTTGGCTCGATGCCTTCTGCAGAAATCGCTCCAATGCTGGGACGGAGGCCGAAGCAGCCACACCAGTGAGCGGGTCTAGTGATGCCCCCAAAAGCTGTCAATCAATACATTGTTAGCTGATTTCCATAGTGGATAAACAATGTCTCTGTTACATACTGTCGGTACCAATGGCAATGTCAAGCCACTCGTAAGCTGCAATGGCTGAAGCACTGCCCGAGCTGCTACTTCCTGGGGATTGGTAACGGTCAGCCCTGGGATTCCAAGGGGCCGGGTAATCCGTATATTGAAAAGGCTCCTCCCAATTCTCAAAAGAAGACATTTTAGTCTTTCCAATAACAACAGCGCCTTTATCGATCAGATCTTGAATGCAGGCGGCGGTTTGTGTTTTTGCACCGTACGTCTCGTAGAAGGCACGGTTGCCATTAGATGTCTTGATACCGTCCAAATGAATGTTATCCTTAATGAGGATACGCTTTCCAGCTAGGGGTAACCTTTGGTTCGGAATAGAATATTTGAGTCGAGATGGTATAGCGAAACTGAGGACGTTGCTATCTTGACCCATTATCGAAAGACGCTCAAACGAGCCCAATAAGCTAAGAGTACATTAGTATGTCTTCAATCTCCTCATGTTGAATCTGGTCCATACTTTTGTTGCGGTTTCAAAGCAACCATGCAAGTCTCGTATGAGTCATCTACCAGCTTGCATACTTCCCATAACTTCTGGTTCCAAACTAAATAAGGACCAGGTACCAAATCGCGACGATGGCCGAGATAGGCCGCACTATTGTTGCCAGAGTTTTGGAGAAAACCCCTTGCATCAATGGCTATATGGAATTGATCAGCCATACGCGCGTCTTGAAATATGATGTTGGCCAGAAATGCATTGTCGAACACATCATCTTTACGATATTCTTCCAAACGTTGTTGTATCCACGACAGGACTACTAATTCTCCATTAGGAGGAGCAGGGAATACCGTAAACAAGCTGAAATCGGGAATGGCCCGGAAGCTTTCTGGACACTGCAAGAGAATAGAGCATTAGAAGACATAATGTGAGGGATTGTCGCCCAGGGAATCTTACCTGTTTGGGGCATGATGCAAAATATCGAACTCCAGACACTGAAAATATACAACCCTCTGTGTCTGAAGTCCAAATGGGCTCTACCACGTTGGCCATGTTGCACGGCACAGAAGCTGATCTCGATGCACGAAATTTCTTGAATATTGTAGATTGAAATAGCACTTTTTGGAGAAATTTCATTTCTAATGGTACACTACAAAACTTTGCTAGATTGTGGACAACATGAGGTATAAATGTCTCAATCTAACTGCTGAAGAGCAGAACGATGATGTGGTGGCTGGACTTGTTTACAAAGGTGATAACTCTACCATTGGTTCTACTCTTGATGAACAGCAGTTCATGCTTTGTCTGTGCATAGCCTGAACGATTAGTCCATTGGAATGCTGCTGAAGAAAATTTTAACAAAGAGGCCATGCTGAAGTCCCGGCTGCTGAAGATCCCAACTGTTGTTCACAATCTAAGCGTTCAACGAATCAAGAATTGATACAAGACATTTCCAAACTTTTCAATTCAATAGATAAGCTTTGTTCTGAATAATCAGAAATCGCTATTGGGCAAAATCAGATCACGGTGTAAGTTACATGTGCTTTGTGGACTATTAGACAAAGAGCGTCTTTCATATCGTGGAGGGCCAATTAAACCAAAATCTGTAAGAGCGCTTTCACATCATTTTACACATATACTCCTGTTTTGAACAACGACTTTGAGCGTGCTCATTGAATCTGGGACAATCCATGTTGTCTCATGACTATTGCCACAACAAGTCCAAACGACAACAACAACAGCAGCAGGGATTACGTTGAATCATTTCGCCTAATTCGCTTAGTTTGGCGCCCGGTGAGTCGGCGTTTGGCGGGTCTCAAAACGGCAAAAAATGGCGATAGCAGGGATCACTATTGCCGCTTATTCGATTCCGATCATCGTTTACTTCAGCCCGCCGACGACTCGTGCCTGTTCTGAATATTGAATACGCATGACTCGACAGGGAACACACAACTGGGAATGTAAGGGAAAACAGACAGACAGGTAAGCAGAGGAGGGTCCGTAAGCTCCCGTCTGGGTTTTTTATCAGATGAGTACCTTGTTGTTTTTGACGAGAGCCGGATGCCCCCTGTGAGATATCGCCGAATGCTGGGGGTGCGGTATTTCGACGAGCATCTGACCTCGTGTTGAAAGAAAAGAAAAAGGGAAATGAAAGAGGAGCAGTTTTGTTTCTTTAAACAAAGAAGCCTAGGCAAGCGAGTGTTGTGAGCAAGTGGATTGATTAGGTGAGCTAGAGAATGAGCAAGTAGTGCTGAACAGATTCAAATCGGCTTTGTCGTCGGCCTTTTCCCGCACATGCGGATCAAAACCCGCAGTTTACTTGATCAGAAAAAAATCACAGAAGCAACCATGTGGCTGGATGAACGAATCAACTAAGCAACCTGAGAGCAAGCCTAATGCTTTGAGAAGCAGATGAGCAAAACCTCGTGTAATGCTGTTCAGTCAAATTTCTAAGTTTAATCATACAATCTTTATAAACAGTCTGTAGTCTTCTTAGATTGAACAACTGACTCTTTGAACATTTCACCTTTGAAACTCTTCGTCATACGCTCCACCAATGGCCCCTGCAACACTTCCCACCAAGCCTCTCGGCCGCAACGGCCCTCTTGTCTCAACAATAGGCTTTGGAGCCATGGGTCTTAGTTCCATGTACGGGTTTGGAGGTTCAGACGAAGACCGGTTCAAGGTTCTAGACCGTGCCCACGAATTAGGCAACACCTTTTGGGACACTGCGGATGTCTACGGCGACAGCGAGGAATTGCTTGGCAAGTGGTTCAAGCATTCCGGAAAACGAGACGACATCTTTCTTGCCACGAAATGCGGCGGTGTTTACGACCCTTCTACTGGAAAAGCATCGATTCGTTCCGATCCCGAATATGTACGACAGGCTTGTGATAAGTCACTCCAGTTGCTGGGTGTCTCTCATATTGATCTCTTCTACCTCCACCGGGTCGATAAGGAGACCCCAGTTGAGCTTACCATCAAGGCTCTAGCTGAATTAAAAGAGTTAGCCCCATTCATTCCCAACCGTGCGCTCTCATCGAACTAAAATAACCGACGCTCCATCGTACGTACAGGCAGGGGAAAATCCGACATCTCGGGCTCTGTGAAGTCTCGGCCGCGACCCTTCGGCGCGCGCATGCCGTCCACCCGATCACTGCAATCCAGGTCGAGTACAGCCCCTTCTCTGTAGACATTGAGAAGCCCCAGATCGATATCCTTCGCACGGCAAGGGAACTCGGCATTGCGGTCGTGGCTTACAGCCCCCTGGGGCGCGGTATGTTGACGGGACAGATCAGGTCCCCGGACGACTTTGACGCCGACGACTTCCGGAAGAGTCTCCCACGGTTCTCAAAAGAGAACTTCCCGAAAAACCTTGCATTGGTGGAAAAGATTGGGACCATTGCCACCAGTAAAGGCGTGACGCCCGGACAGTTGACGTTAGCGTGGCTGTTGGCACAGGGCGCTGACATCTTCCCCATCCCCGGGTATGATTTGTCATGCCTGTTATGGAAACAAGCATAGTAGTGGAAAATCCTACGGAGTATAGGCTAACGGTTGAGTAGCACTAAGAAGATCAAGTATCTCGAAGAGAACTTGGGGGCCGTCAACGTGGAGCTCAGCACGGACGAAGATGCGGAGATCCGCAAGGCCATTGATGAGACGGAAGTTATTGGGGGTCGCTATTCAGATGCGTGAGTTTGATGAACTCCTCTTTACTACGATCGTTTGTTTCAACTCTAACACTATCCGAAGCCATTCGGATCAACTATTCGCTGACACCCCGGCACTTGAGAGCAAATGAGGAGGACGCCTTATCTCCTGATGGGTCACCCTCTTACACAGAAAGAGCATGAACTGGATCAACTAGTGACTCATGTACTCTGACTCTATAGTATTATACGGAATAAATTCCGTAAAGACCCAAAGATCCCTGCCAAGTCAACGTATCATCATCACATTGTGCCTTTGTAAGGGGGGTCATTTCAGTTCTAAACGTCCCAACGGAGCGGTCTGTACGATTCCAGGTTTAGTCTTAGACTGTGGCCCGATTGTCCCTGAGATCTGTTAGGCAGAATCCAGGCAGATTATGACCAGATTCGAATATTATTTCCTTTCGAGGTCGATCATGGATTAAGCCTTGTCTGAGTCTCCAGTTCTCTCCATGGCCAACACTCTCGCTGTATACTAGATATAGGCATATGTTGACGGTGGGTAACGGTCATTACCGGAGATAGATCGTCGATTCCACTGTTTGGCCCGTTTGCTCCCTGTCAAAGTCCGCTAAAATAGGCGGACTTGGGTGTCAAGAATGTATCGCGCGCGCTAATTTTTGAATCGACTTACTCGTATTATAAGGTTTCTTCGCCGTCTTTTTCGTTTCGGGTTTACCGTCGCCGTTGTTCTTCCAGTCTTATGCTTCCAATTCCGAGCAGCCCCAGTTCTTCTTATTCTGTATTAATTAATCCTCTTTTATCCCCTTTTATCGTTTCTTGCCTTGTTGGGCTGCTCAGTCATTTATTAATAACCTACTTGTAGCCCGGCACTCGTTCTTGGGTTGGCACATAACGGCTTAATTTCCCCTTACAAAGACAGACACACAACTGAGTTTCCCTTCAGCTCTGCTTATTCAATAGGAGAGTGGATCGTCTTTGAGTCTGTTCTATTTAGCGGGCCCAAGACGCAGGTTGCTCACCTCATCAACTCCCCTATACAGACAGGCTCACCTCATCAGCTTTTGCCGGCCGTCGCTGAATTCGACAACTCCTCGGTGGTACACAGACCGATAGCTGCCATCATCAACGCCCCCACGCTGCTACCTTTGAACTCTGGTGCTTTGTTTGATGACGGCACCTTCCTACATGTTGATCACAATGGAGCACATCGAGTCTACGACACCAAACAGCGAGCACTCTGCTGATGAGATGCAAAATGATGGCAGCAGCAGCGGGTCAAGTGGAAGGAAGCGCACCACTACAAGATCCCCGAATGGAGGGCCACAGAAACTAAAGACGTCCGAAAGAAGACGTATTCAGAACCGCCAAGCACAAAAGACTTANCAGTTAGTACAACCCGAAAATCCTTCGTGGCTTAGGAAAGCAAAAGCAAGCGAACAAGCGATCCGC
>JARWZN010000006.1:3702400-3733516 GCA_030015385.1 Trichoderma sp. BMH-0061
GCCNNNAACCGAATAGGAGAGAAGCAGAAGAAGCGACTGCAGGCTCTAGAGTCGTTTGCCAAGTCTCAGACACTTGCTGCTCACGATGCGCCGTCTTCGTCCACCCCGACGTCCACCATTGGCCAAACCATGGCCGGCCTGCTGGCTGCGGACTCGCCTATCATGGGATTGGCCGGGATGATGCAGCCTCATGATCTCGGCTCGGCCGCTACCACAGGAATGGGAAGCTTCGTAGGATGCGGCCCGAGCTTCAGTTCGTCTGCCTTGAGCTACCAGACCGGCGGGCCAGCTCCCATGTACAGATATACGCCTAGTCTGGACTACCAGGCGGACGGTGCCCTGAATGCCGGTCGATCATTCCGAGAGGACTTGTTTTCCGCATCAACTCCGCTGGCTGCCCCATCCGGGTCCGAGTCCATAACACCGGGGAGCGGATTTAATTCACCATCGATGCCGCCGGGCGTTCTTCAGTCACACAACGTCCACGTCCTCAAGAGCCAATCACCGGCGAGGGACGAAACAGATACTTTACTCGCTCAGTTCCTTTTACAGGACGACATTACTCTAAGTAGAGCACTGCTAAAGAATATCCGCACAAATAAGATAACGCTCAAGGATATCCTGAGAAAGGGCCTCCAGTCACTGGAAAGAGACGCAGATAGCCCTTTGAACAGCATGAGGATGGTTGATGGTTCATTACAAGGGCGCAAGCCTACACAAGGTGAATCAAAAGGCTCGACTATTTTACCATGTTGTTCTAACAAGGGANNNATAGTGCAGCTCCCCGATCTTCACGCCAATACAATTCGCATCACGCAAATGTCGTTTGTAGCAGCTGTTCTATATAACGCAACCATGCTGGGCATATCCGCACCAGAAATGTTTGCACACGACACTGAATCTCATTTTTTTGCATCAAGGAAAGCGTTAGGTGGAATGGAAGATATTGCAGAACAAGTTGCATATGTTGATATAAAAGACGACCTGAAGCCCACCCAGAACCAACTTACACAACGTCATCACCCCTACATCGACGCTCTCCCCTTTCGGACTTTCCGGGAGCGGTTAATAGCATTAATTAATGCTGAGCCTAGTATAATCAACATGGAAGAGCTCTGTCACGATCTACAGAGCGATGGAGTGATTTGTTGGGGGTCCGGTGCTGGGGCTGGCACTGGACACTCTGGCGCGCCGTGGGATATCCGAAGCTGGGAAGTACGGCCGTGGTTTCTGAAGAAATACTGGATGATTACAGAAGGCACCGAGGGAGAGATGTATCAGCAGGCTAGATGGTGGTGCGAGATGAGGGGAGAGGAAGTGCCGACATTGTGGTGATGCAGAGAATCAAGTTTTTAGATGTATTCATCTTTGACTGCCTCAAGTCTCCCGGTTCTGGAACGCCATGTTTGAATGTTTCTGTTTTGACATGTTGCCATCCATTGCTCATGCTTCCCTCTATCATACATAACATACAGAACATCTGTGTGGTGTTTTATTATAGCTGATCCATAAGGCGCCGGAGCCACTTCAACCTCGCCTCGGTAGCTTGTTTCGACACACTCGCTTCCGGAGCAAAGAAATCGAACCCATGCAATCCACCAGCAAACACCATCAACTCAGCCTGCACACCATGCTCCCACAATTTAGACGCATAGGCAACAACGCTATCTCTAAAAGGCTCAGCGGACCCGACGTCGATATACGTAGGAGGGAGGTTCGACAGATCAGTTGCTCGGCCTGGAGCTTCGAAGACGGACACTTTATCTGTCGCGCGGCGGTCACCCAATATGCATGTCCAGCTAAACTCATCCGACTCCCCGGAATAGGCCCCATGGCGCAGAAATTGCTTGTGAGAAACTGTATCGGCACGATCATCCAGCATAGGACAGACGAGCATTTGTCCGCATAGTTTGGGGAATCCCTCGTCTCTAGCCTTTAACGCAACTGCGGCAGAAAGACCGCCGCCGGCAGAAGCACCGCCGATGAGCAGCTTGTCTGGGTCGAAGCCAAATCGGTCTGCTTGCTTTGCGAACCAGACGAGGCCCTCCCAACAGTCTTCAAAAGGTTCAAGACCAGGATTCTCCGGAGCCAGCCTGTATTTTACAGTGGCAACGATGCCGTCGATTTCCTTCATCCAGGATATAGCCAAGTCGAGGTTAGTGTATTCATCTCCGATAACTATGCCGCCTGGGTGTATGGTGTAGATGGCTGGCCGCTTGTCGGTGCTTGAAGCTCCTTTTGGCTTAATAACAAGGATTTCGATGTCTCCACGGGGTCCTGGGATGGTTACCCGTTCGGTTTCCAGCGAGGGATCAGAGTGGACTTTGTCCTTGATTGCACTGGAATTTGGCACAGCTGATTGACGTATAGCAGCGACTCTGACGGCAGCGTCGAGGGGAAGAGAGTCTGTGAGAGTGCCATCGATCATGACGGGGGGAGANTTTTTGATGACTTCGGGGTCAAAGGGCGGCCTGACGGAAGACATGATGGCGGACGTTCTTGTTTTCTCTTGTAGAAGATGGAGTTTTCTAGATATGACTCTGCGGGTATTTAATTGAATGAGAGACCCTAACCACCAACTTATGTTTGTCAATGTGAGCTTCCCAGTGCCTGTTATATAGCTGTCCTATACGAGAACATTCATCATCTCCGCTATGCCCGGGGTTCCCATGTTGCTCAATGACCAGGATTGATTGGCTTCCCTTCGCCCATCCGTACCAACAACTCTCCGTCTTGTCGACCCAACCGCAGGATTCAACATCCTGTGATCTCGTTACTCCGTATAGGCTTCCTAGGTTGTCATAGTGAGCACCGTTACAACCTTGCAAGGACAAGGATCAAACTCCGCGACACGGGCCTTGCATGCGCTGGTGATACGCCAATGGAGGCGGAGAAGCAACTCGCGGACAATTGCAACAGTCCGTGCACCGCCTGTGATTGACAATCTTGGTTCCTTCATGTTTCTCTTTGTCTCAATGCATCACCATCATCATCAACATAATTCATCTAATCTAATCTTCAAATCACAAGCCTAGCCAGCGCTATCAATCAAGAAATCCCCCGCCATGCCCCTCCCCACTAAAAATGTCCAGTTTCTGATGGCGCTCGGATAAACCCGCCGATCTTCGGATCTAGATGCTGAAAATCGAAACTCGAGTCGCAAAAAAAAAGTTACTCACGCACAAGCAAAGACAAGAAAGCCCAATTGATTGCGCCCGCCATGTCGATTCGCACTCTTAGAATCGGTAATTCCTCCCCTTGAATCATCTTCAACTTAACTCAATGCTTCACCACTTCTTCCTCTTCTATATCCCCTCCCAGCTAACCATCTTCCACTTGCAGGGCTCATCCCCGGTGACGGCATCGGCAAGGAAGTCATCCCCGCCGGCCGCCGCATCCTCGAAGCTCTCCCCGCCTCGCTCAAGCTCAAGTTCGACTTTGTCGACCTCAAGGCCGGCTTCGAGACCTTTGAGCAGACCGGCTCCGCCCTCCCCGATGCCACCGTCGATGTCCTGCGCAACGAGTGCCAGGGCGCGCTCTTCGGCGCCGTCAGCTCGCCCACCCACGCCGTCAAGGGCTACTCCTCGCCCATTGTCGCCCTCCGAAAGCGTCTCGACCTCTACGCCAACGTGCGTCCCGTCAAGACCGTCATGACCGCCGCCAAGCCCATCGACATGGTCATCGTCCGCGAGAACACCGAGGATCTGTACGTCAAGCAGGAGACCACCCGCGACACCCCCGAGGGCAAGGTCGCCGAAGCCATCAAGCGCATCTCCGAAAAGGCCTCGTTCCGCATCGCTGCCATGGCCGGCGACATTGCGCTGCGCCGCCAGAAGATCCGCGAGAACGGCGCCCCCAGCATCCACAGCAAGCCCCTCGTCACAATCACCCACAAGTCCAACGTCCTGTCGCAAACCGACGGCCTCTTCCGCACTGCCTCCAAGAACGCCCTGTCTGACCCCAAGTACTCCTCCGTCTCCATCGAGGAGCAGATTGTCGACTCCATGGTCTACAAGCTGTTCCGCCAGCCCGAAGCCTACGACGTCATTGTTGCCCCCAACCTGTACGGCGATATCCTCTCCGACGGTGCTGCCGCTCTTGTCGGCAGTCTTGGTCTTGTTCCCAGCGCCAACGTTGGTGAGGGCTTCGCCATTGGTGAACCTTGCCACGGCAGTGCTCCCGACATCCAGGGCAAGAACATTGCCAACCCTATTGCCACCCTGCGAAGTGCTGCCCTGATGCTCGAGTTCCTTGAGGAGCCCGAGGCTGCTGCCAAGATTTACGCCGCTGTTGACGCCAATCTGGAGGAGGGCAAGCTGCTGAGCCCTGACCTGGGCGGCAAGGCCACTACTGATGAGGTTGTCGAGGATATCCTGAGACGCCTGTAAATGGTGTCCTAAGCTGGAAGTAGTAAAAACTGGCGTGAGTTGGAGAAGCTCTATCAGCTCTCTGTCAGTATGAGTAGTCTCTGTAGTAAAATAATCTGGATGAAACCAGATTTGGAGAGCAGATTCAGTTTTGAATAAAGAAAAAGCAAACTTCTGATTCAAGAGATGCCTAATAGCTGATCTAGTCAGCTCGGCTACCTAGCCTAAAAGCAATCATCTCGGCCGTCTTTCCATCAAAGCGGCAGCAAACCAAGTACCCGTGAAATCCAGTGCTCCCAAATATCCATGACCACCCGTGCGTCAGATAGCTAGATGTGTAAATATCATCATATGACCGATAGATATCGTCCTGTGAAGCCCATGCTAAATGCATCTCGCAGCAGAAAAACTTTTCGCCTGTGATCTTAAGTCCCGAAATCGATGTCGAAACTGTCCCAAAAAGAAATAACTCTTCGTCCGTAATCCCAGCTCCGTGAAAGTTAAAAAGCGAAATAAACTCCGTTGTGCCCATCTGGTTGATCCCAGATCAAAACTTTTCCCAGCCAAATCTTTTCGTCTTCACTTACTGCTGAGCAGCAGCCTGCTTCTTCCTCCGTCGTTCTTCTTTCGCGGCATTTGCGCGTTGAAAAATGGATTGGAGCTCAAGGGGGCTCACATGATGAGGTATATGGCCGTCATCCTGCAGAGTCCGATCAACATCTTTGGCCTTGCGCTCCTGGATATTGTAGATGCGGTAGTCAATTGGTTCCTTGGTTTTGATGTTGACCAAATGAGTTACTTTCTCTTGTCCGATTCGAACAACTCGCCCAAACGCCTGTTGTTCCGCCGTCTTATTCCACCATGGGTCGATGATGATCACTCTATTGGCAACGGTAAGATTGAGAGATTGGTTGCCGCTCTTCAAAGTCAAAATCTGTAAGAGAATTCGCAATTAGAAAAGTCAACAGAAACATGGAGATGATGCAACTCAAAAGAGGAGAGAAGATCTTACCAGCACTTTTATATCTTTGTTTTTCTTTATCGCCTCCAAAGCTCTGGTCTTCTGTGGGGTCGCGAGGCCGCCATAATAATAGACAAATCCAATGTTCATTGTCTGAAGCATGAGCCCCAACATCTTGGCCGCCCCTGTCCATTGAGTGAAAACTGCACAGTAACGAATAATAAATGGTAAGCGTTTATACACTCATTAGCAAGGCTTTGATCTCGGTGCACGTACCGAGAATTTTATCGTCCGGTGCTTCCTCTCGCCACGTGAGAATGACCGCCATGGCTGCCGTCAACTTTGTGCTAGGGAGTATTGGAATTTCATCGCAAAACGTGCTGGAAATGAAGAAACTGTTTCGATCATCAGGTTGATGAATTGAAGCATTCAGACAATCTCTTCCAGGTTCACGATAGCCACTGTCTTTCGACGCCGCCTCATCGATTATTTTTTGAAACATGTTAGCTTCGGTACCTAATCCTAATTGTTCGTCACAGTCCTTGTAAAGGCATCTCTAAAGATTGTCATGAGTAAAATAAGGTACATTTAGAGCGAAAGATATAACAGTTCACTTACGCGTGTTCTTATCCTGTTAGTGGCAGTATTCGTGAGGGCAGTGATTATGCATTCCGAGCAATAGAGATGCGGGCACTAATGAAGACGTTAGCGACAAATAAGTCATGATACGGAGGTCTTAATCATTGGACTCACCAAATTCGAGAATCTCGGGTTTTTCGGAGATTCCTGTTTCTTACAGACGGGACAAGTTGCATCTCTCACCATAGTCTCGTCTCCCAAGATGTCCAGGAGCTTCTCTATGTCGAAATATTTGCCAAAGAAATTCTCTTTCTGCTGCTGCAAGATCTTCAATCCCACCTCGTATTGCACAATACCACGATTTTGCTTGGCATTGGCTTGCATCTGTTCCAAGATGGTGCGCTTGTTTCCCAACTCCTCCAAGCGATCGCATAGCTCGGCCACTTCGCAAGTTGAGAACGAGCGGCGGAGAAGTGGCTCGATGCAGAATACGTGAGAAATGGCCTGTCGCTTTCTCACCTGGCTGGCTCGTCCCAGCATCATCACCCCTGCTCGAATTGATCTTTGCCCCGTGTATTGTTTTTTGACATTTTTACCCTTGCGTCGCTGCTCATTCTCCATTATGGTGTTCTCGATCTCTTCGTTTACTGTGGCTTGTTGCAAGTCGCCCATTTCCAAGAGGGCAGTTTTTTCTTGTAAAATTCGCTCACAGCACTATCAATAAATCTGAGTATATGTATTTCTCCATGTGATCCAATGAAATGAAGATGTGATTTGAATACAACGAATTTCGAGATGGATGGACTTACTCGACGACGATCTGCTCTTCAATCGACAAGGGAACCCAAAGGTCAACTACTTTCCTCTCAGGCAGATTTACTATCGGATGCCCCATAAATGCATCATTGGTAGTCCTATTTCAATTAATGCTTGTCGTTAATAGATATTGCGATAAGTAAGAATCTCACCGGCGACACATGATCGTGCTTGTAAATGCCTCGAACTCAGCATTTGGCTCGTTCTAGAGCAGTCAGCTTTACTAAGTTTGAATCTAGATGTAATAGTGAGGCCTTACTCCCTTGAAGAAAAACGAGCGAAATTCTTTATGCGTAACTGTCCATTGACAGTTGAGAAACTTCATGTAAGAAAACATTTCTGCGCTCATCAGCAAACAACAACATTGATGCTACGATCGAAATTAGAGCGCATACCATCTGAGCTGTTGGCCAAAGGTGTTCCAGATAAAGCCCAGCGATATTTTCCCAGAAGCGCAAAGCAAGCGTGAGCCGCTGACAGTAAAAGAACGTGTCAGTGGAAATCAACCTCAAATTTCGTCAAAAATAACATACTAGCGCCGTCATAATTTTTGATGGCATGGCCCTCATCGAGGATGATTCGATACCAGTTGATATGGAATAGGGTGCCCATCAATTTGTCCATCTCAAGTCTGAGAGAGGTGCTGTCGCTGAGATATTTCTCTCGGAGTTTCCTGATGGCGGTCATGTTTGGATACTGAGACAGTAATTCCTTATACGTGGTGATACTGTATATAGTTAGGTATCGAAGATGGTAGGATCTCAGTAAAGGTCAGTGGCACTCACACGATCAACTTGCTTTTGCATCTTTCCATGAGATCTTCTCTCTGCTTATCATAGATGAAAACTCGGTCGCTGTGTGGCTCTTCCCAGTGTCTCTGTATAGTTGGTTAGTAAATTGTATGAAAAGGGCTAAAAAACAATTCTCATTCTCACCGATGCTTCTCCTTCCCATTGCAGGGCGGCTGTCTTGTTCTGCACAATCACCAGCGTTGCGTTGCAAAACTCTTTGAGAAGCTTAGCATCTGGCTGATTCCCCATAATACAAGCAAGACTCATGATTGTCTTGCCCATGCCCATGTCATCAGCCAAAATCCCACCATATGGTTCCATCAAAGCCAGCTCTCTCTTCACCATCCAGGCTACGGCTGTTAATTGGTGATTCTTCATGGGCGTCTTCATGCCTTTCAGTTTCCATTGACCATTAATAGCTTCCACTCGTTTGTAGCCAAACAAGCTTTTGGCTTCTTTGAGATCTTGCTCCTGTGTCCTTGTGCGCCTCGTGTCGAATCCTTCGGGAACATCCGCTTTCATTTTTGCCATTTGCTCCGCGTGAGTTGTAGCCGTAATGGGCTGCTCAGGAACTAGCGGCTCGCCATCTGATGTCGCGGATCCGCTGTTAAACATTGCAAGAAAACTACCATCAGCCGCCTTCAGAGCCTTTCGAGAATCTGCAGGAGCTGAATCAATCTTCCGCTTGCGTGAACGTTTTGCCCCATGTTTGCTTCCTTCTTCTTTTTCCTTTATCAAATCATGTTTTCTCTTTTCTTCTTCCTGTAAACGAGCAACATATTCACGAGCGTTCACGGCACGTTTTCGTTGAGCCTTTTCGTCAAGTTTCTTTGTGCTCCGGACGCGGTTCGACCGCTTCTCTGTATGTTCGGAATCATCTTCCGATGATGAATGAGACTCGCTCTCTCCATATTCTGAATCTTCAGAATCTTCACTCTCTTCAACTAGAATATCACTCTCGAGGTCATTCTCTTCGGATGTTGCAAATGCAAGAACGTTGGCAACTTGCTGTTCAATGCTGCCCGGGGACAGTGGTAGACTTGCCGTTGTGCCAGCCGCCTCTTCTTCATTTGTATTCATTGTTTGTTGATCTTCTTTGGCAGTATTCTCATCCATAAATAAAGAGGATTCATGGTTAGACGTGCCTTCAGGAGGAGTGGACAATTTGCCTTCTGAATTAGAAGCGTCCTGCACTTTGTCGGCCGAAATGCGATCATCAACTCCTCCCAGCGTCTGAGCTGGAACATCCATGCCAGGCAACTTTGGGTCTCCATGATCTGGCTTCGGAGTTGGGGCTGGTGACGGAAGGTGTGAGGCTGTCGATGGCGCTGGCGGGGAGTCTACTGGCTCCTCCATGTCTAAAGACACGAGTTGAAGATATCTGTAGTATGGTCAGCAATATTATTCCGAGGGGTTTTGAAGAGTAAATGATGAAAAGAAGATACATAAAGTTTATTGAACTCACAGCGTATCGAATGCACCAGTCGCTTCTTCGATGTGAAAGCAAGTGAGAGAAGTTGAAGAGATCCAGTGTTGATACCGAATAGGCGACGAGCGGCGATGCAGGTTTGAAACAGCCAAGAGGTTGGAAAAAAGAAAAGTGAAAGATGATGGAGAAGGAAGAGATGTCAAGTTCAAGTTGGAAGTGGTGGTGCTGAAACAGGTCTGCAAAGATCGAAAGCTGGGCGGTGTAACTTACTGCCACAGCTGCACTTGGCTCAAGTGCAGTGTGTGGCAGGCAGCTGTTCTCCGAATGGGATGTATCTTCCAAAAGTTTTACTCCAGACCTGAAGTTCAAACCGGCGGAAGTAGCAGTGTTGACAGCTGTCGAGCTGCTTTGTTTGTGGTGGAACTCATGCAAAGGCCTACGCAAGGAACATAGCACGCATCTATAAAAAGAAAATGGATGCACATATAATGTAAAAATTAGACTACATCTTCAATGCCATGCCCAATGGTGTGTCTTGCTATTGATTCAAGCTTCTAAGATACTCATGATATTTAGTAGCCCAACAGCATGCACTCCGAACAATGGGCTGCCTTCAAGGCGTCTTCCATCACAACCTTCTCTTGTCAGCTTCACGTGTTTCTATGAGTTGCGTAGTCAAGTTGATCATAGTTACGATTATTAGCCATAACAAACGTATCTCAGATAGCAATTAATAGAGCACGGCTGTCTATTGCAATGGGTAAGCACAAGCAGTACTTGTTCACCTCCCCAACAGCCTCAGTCTCTACGGAAATTACTCCATGCTGTGCTGTTCGCAGTCAGCTAAAAGAACAAAAAACTCTGTAATTGCTTTATTCTATTTCACTGTGGCTCCCAATAGAATTTTGGTTCCACGTGCCATTTAATTCTGCATATTGTTACCAAAACTTCCCAGAGTGCTTCAATATAGAGTGAATGCAGCGCTGTGATTTCAGTCTCATACACAATAGAATATGAGTCAACATTATATCCGTTTCCATTAGAAGCACATACCCACTAGCCAACATCACTTTAGATGATAATGTTTACCCCGGACGGAGGTAATATGGCTATCACACGATATGATTGAGTACTGATTCGTCCGCAGTGTCAATCCTACCAAACAAATTCACACCTACCACACCTCTACACGTTTTTTACCTCGGTTTTCGTCATTATTCTACCTCGGGGCCTTGTGCCATGTTCCTCTGATTTACCACGGCTGTGTGCATGAAGCTAGAGTTGTTGTAAGCCACATTCAAGCACATAGTAAGCCGCCAATCTCGTCAATTTCGTTAATCTCGTCGGTCAGCCGAGTGACATTACCCGCTGTGGGGTGAATTGGAGGTAATAGCCCGAAACTAAATCCCAAGATGGGCCATGTGCCTGACTTTTACGACATCTCAAGACTCATGATCTGACTATGTCTTGGAGGGCGCATATATCGGGCGCTGATAGCTGCTGATGAACAAAAATAGCTGATCATGTACAGCCAAGAAAATCCACGCGGGGTAGGACAAATAGGCAATGGAAGCTTTTGTCCCACAAAATGCAAGCTGCTCCATGGCGCGGAAAATTAAACGCTTCAGCTGCGTTACTGCCCCTTAATGAGATGCTTTTACCAGCTAGACATTCCTTTTCTATGAAGGATGTCGTTACAGCCCTTATCCAACTTTTGCTTTACAGAGCATGAAAAAATCTCTGTTGAGAAGTGATATCGAGTATTTCGAGAGCGGGAGAATTTCGGACATGGCCTTACTTGAGAGTCCGAAGCCGAAACGCGAAGATTCTCCCTGGCGAAAAAGCGAAAGGCCGACATCACTTATCCGATTCATTCCTGAGTCGCTTCCAACTGATAGACAGCTTGTAAATGGAAGATAATCCATGTAAAGTAGACCTTCTTTCCAAGTATTATGCGACAGCCGATGCTTCATCTCGCGTGCTGGGCGAGCGAAACCCGCGAATGCTACCCTGCAACAGTCTTAAACATGTAAGCGACCCGGCAAAGTATGATATGTTGCTCCTTTACCGCCCGCATTGGTAAGAATTACAATAGAAGCTTGGGCAACCATAGTTACCCAATAACTTTAACAATGTGGATATGGCGAGAATGGCGCCGGCACTTTGTCAGCGGCATCTCGGTAGTGGCGCTCCTCAGCTGGAGCATCACGAACAGATGAATGCGCGAATCGAGTTAATCGGTGGTGGAGATTGTACTTGCTTCCGAGTGTGAGAGAAAGGGATGCCCCATTTACCACATTTTGCCGGCGGGCGACGAAGAGAGCGCGAGGCCGATTCTATCTGTTTACGAGTGATCGTCGCTTAGACAGGAGAGATTTCGGTGATGGGCGCTGGCGACGATGAGATACCTGGTTAAACATGGAGCCGAAGAGTTGCTCGAAGCCGTCGTATGGTGACATAAATACATACCCAAGGAAGTTACTTCTTCCTATTTCACCTCGGTCTTTCCTACAGCAACAATAGCTTATGATCGACAAGATAGCTATTGCACCATGAAAGACGTCTATCGTGTTCTGCTTGCTCCCAGCTACCTCCTTGGGGCTGTTGCGGTGGCGGGGCTGCTTTATGTGAGTTTTCACTTGACTCTGTCACAGGTCAGAATCCCTCTAACTAACTCGCAAGTTGCTTGGCCATTACATTCGAGATTCTCTCTCTCAGGTGCCCGGTCCGTGGTATACCAAATGGACTTCCCTCGTAATAAAGTATCACTGGTTGAAGGGGAACCGAGCACGATACCAGCATGAGCTACATCTCAAATATGGTAAGCTACTCCCTTTGACGAGATACTGCGCTATACTTTTATGTGTCTTCAGCTTTGTTAAACGAGACTTCAACCTCACAGGTCCTCTTGTCCGCCTCACCCCCAACGAAGTATCCGTCACCAACATTGAAGCTGTCAAGAAAATCTACAACGCTCGAGAAACATACCGCAAAACATCCTGGTACGGCGACTTGTCCGTCACAACGGAAAACCTCTTCAATACTACTCGCGTCGAGGTACATCGAAGACTACGAAGACTTCTCTCAGGCGCAATGTCCGAAACGTCACTACAAATTGCTATTCCCCAAGTACAGTCTAAGGTTGACCTTGCGATACAAAGAATTAGCGAGGAGATGGAGAGCAGAGGCGCTGCAGATGTCATCAAGTGGTTTCTATTCATGGCAACAGACATCATCGGAGAGCTCTCCTTTGGCGACTCTTTCAGGACGTTGGAGATTGGCGAGAAGAGCGGCTACACAAAGGACTTGGAGAATCTAGGATTCCTTGGAGCTGTCCGCTCGGCTTTTCCGACGCTCATCTCAATGGCGAAATATCTTCCCATCCCGTTTTTCACACGCCCACTTCAGGCAACGAGGAACATGATTCGTTACTCGGAAGAGTCCATTGCGCGTTACAGGAATCTTCTAGACTCTGACCCTACGAGCGTCAAATGGACCCTGTTTACCAAAGTCTTCAAAGACACGGACAAAGACGCCCTTACGCCAGTGGAGCTCAGAGCCAACGCATCAGGATACATTGTTGCCGGCAGCGACTCCACAGCCGTCACACTCACATACCTTGTCTGGTCCGTTTGTCGCAATCCAACAGTCAGGGCTACTCTTCTGAAAGAGCTACGAACTCTCCCAGACGACTTTAACGCTTCCCACCTCCGTGACTTGAGCTACTTGAACCAGGTGATTGACGAGACGCTGCGTTTGTACTCTGGCATTCAATCCTCTCTGCCGCGATATGTTCCCGAGGGCGGCGATGATGTTGCCGGATACTGGCTGCCTGGAGGCACGAGCATCTGCGCACAGGCATACAGCATGCACCGCATTCCCAGCGTGTTTCCGAATCCGGATGTCTTTGACCCGTCACGATGGGCATCGCCAACAAGAGAGATGAAAGATTCCTTTATGCCCTTTGGCAATGGATCGCGAAGTGAGACTCCTTTGATCTCTGAAAACGTCAAGTTGTGTTATTTGCTAACTTGGAGTCTCTTTGATAGTTTGCATCGGATTGCATCTTGCCCGGATTGAGCTGCGTTATGCGACCGCCCGCTTCTTTTTGACGTATCCAGAGGCCAAAGTGTCGACGCTTGAAGGATTTTGCGATGAGGATATGGTTCCCAAAGTCTTTTTCTTTGAAGAGCCAAAGGCTAAGCGATGTCTCATTCAGAGGTGTTGAGTGAAGAAGCGAATGCTCCTACAATGAAACTTTGCCATATCGATGCTTCATATGAATCACCAATTAGCAAGGTGAATGGCGGGATAATTGCTGGTACATGATCTGACCTCTGTCTAAACCATCTGTCGGTATAGGAAATTGGAAACTACTTTGGATGTCTAAAATTAGCATCTCTACAAACATCTTGTGATGGTATATGCCGAAAGACAATGCATCAACGCAATGCACAACACAAAGGGAAAATTGTCCGTGAGCAGCCACACTGCTTCAGCGGGATCAAGCCTTTGTTGGTTTTCGTATGATAGTCAATGCCATGATCTTGATGACATCCTCTGTAGACGTGAATCCGATTGTTATGACGGTGAAGTTATAAATATCTAGTATGCAATGAAATAAAAGGCTGCCTTTGCCTGGGAACATGAAGTCATTCAGCAAAGTCCCCAGATACATTTCGAAAAACAGCACGCCATGCCTTTTCTCGACTTCACCTCGAATCCCAATCGCCGCTCTACAAGCGTCCAGGAGAATGGCGCGCCGTACTACATACCGGCAACCGAGTATTCAACAGCATGGGCATGCCAATGGACTGATCCCGAGTTTGGTGTCTTGAACGAATGGGACTTGGACCTTCTGAAGCATGTGAATTGCTCGTACCTTTCCTCCGGCAGACCTCCAACGCTGTTAGCATTGAAACAGCACGCGCAGTCTCTTACAAATCTCATCAAGAAGATTTGCGTTAACTCTACATTTGGAATCATCGATGGGAAGGGCGAGCGGCGTCCGGCTTTTAAGAAGAATGAGGCCTATGACTGGCTGAAAAATCTTGACGAACCATACACAAACGACGACGAGTTTCACCATATTCCGCTATGGGCGCTGGCGAATCATGTCAAAACCGAGGACGAGGAGACTGGGATTGAATGCCACTGCCCTCTCACGGAGGTGCGCAGCTCGGAACTCACCGAGTCTGGCGAGACGACACTCCGACCGTACTGTAGCCATCACAACTTGGTCATGCATGCAAACAAATGCCTCGAGATCCTAGATCACGAATATAGTGCGACAGGAGGCCTCTCTTCATTGATTCCATCTGGAAAAGAGGATGATAGTGAGCAAATGACTGCTGCAAAGAACACGATACTGGGGCAGTTCCTCCTTCATCAACAACACATGGTTCAACGGATACACGAACTCGAGATACAGTGCGCTAGGGCTGTCGATATTCTGGAGGGAGAAGCTTTTGTGCCCATGCAAATGCTTCAACTCTCAGGCGTAGAGGAACGATCGAGAGGACGCCAGTTGGCCTATCTGCAGGAACGGTTTATTCTTTCCAACGCGGGAGATGATGTCTTTAAATCTATACACGACCTGATGGATAAACAGGAGTCCAAGATGCAAGCCCAGGACCAGATGTCGTATAATTCAGGAGCCAGCGGCGAGCGAATGTGGTCGCAAACACCAGAGGGCAAATGGTATTCCATTGGTCTCGTACCTGTCGACTTGGTGACTCGGTTTACTCGTCTCAAGGGTTCAGGCGGGAAGTCAACGATCTTCATCTCACCGGCTATCGAACATCACCCCGGCACAACACACACCCGAGAGATGGAGAGTCGCCCAACGGTTGTATCCGTGGTGGCGCCGTCTTGGCCAGAACGAGCTTCAGATCTGAAGAAGCGTGAAAACGATTATCTTCGGAAGCAGAAGAAGTTAGAAGACGAAAACCGGACACTCGCACGAGATAAGAGGGAGATGGCGGCTAACTTGGAGATTGCTTTGGATGAACTACAAAAGGCAAGGCGAGAAGTGAGGTTCTATGAGGAACATCTGACGAGGCATTAAGCAGCAAGATTCTCAGCAAAAGCGAAGCAATGAAGCGGCAGATGAAGAAGCTGAGAGAGGAGCTGCCCAGGAGGTATCACCGCCTCTTGCGGACTGACGATTGAGTGTGTGTTGTGTGGGAGAAATAAGCAGATAGTTGGTTAGTGTGTTTTGCGGTGACGGTTTTCAGGTCGGGTGAGATCGATGAGAATGTAGATTAGCGGTTCTGGTGTTGATCTAAATTTCCGAGAATTGATTGTGTTGTTGGTTTGCTTGTCTGAAGTTGGAGGAGTCAAGTGCATGAAATAGCGTCGTTGGTGATAGAGAATGCCGATAAGAAAGTGGCCATTATCAGCCGAAACTCCCCGCCATGTGCAATATACATATCAATTCAACACAAGCTCGATTCTCGAATATTTCACTGTAACGCCCTTAACATACAACAAACGGCGAAATGGACGGCGCTGGGTTCAAGTTCTTAGTCAATGATGGCCATTTTTAGCGGGTTCCTTGACACTAGGTACCTAAGTACAGATATTAAGTGCATCAAATGGCTTAAAATCCCCCACCAAGTTGTACTTTAGTGTTTCTAGCATCATATCACATACAGGTAATACACGTACTTGTACATGGAATCAGCCTACATCTACCGACGAATAGATAGGTATCCTCTTATGACGCTCAATCGACATACTATAAAGTAGCCTGAGGAACCCTTCAAGTAGTTGAACTATGTAAAAAAATGAGGCTAGAAGCATTCTTAGCGAAAGCTATCCGGTCACTTGCATAATCGCCTCCCACAGTCTCTTTCGTCTCTTTATATACAAATCTCAAACCGGCCATTTTCTAGACCGCTATCGCAGTGTGAGTTACATTGCCTTATCTGAACAAGTGTCTACATCCTTCAGATTGTTCACGTGATGTTTAATGCCCAAAGTCCTAGTCAGGCTGTGAACAAGGCTGTGAACAAGGCTGTGTAGAGAGGGGCTTCTATGTTATAACTGTGCTCACCGTCTCCGTCCACATGTTGGTGTCTTTCCCTTCATTTCTTTTCTTTACGAGGTACCTCCAGTAAAACACACCCTCTGCTTCTCCCAAATAACTCAATACTGATTATATGAAAGATATAATTCGACCTACTCAACCATGGAGTCCAACTTCCAGGGCATTATCCTTGCGAACGATGCCTCGAAAAAGAGAAAATGTCCCACAGAGGCCGAACATACCCGAACGGCGCCAAAGGAGCCACCGTCTCCCGAGTTTCTATGTCAAGATTGCGTCAATCTGGATCTTTCAAAAGCTTTCTCGGTCGAAGATGCTGGCGTCCCTGTTCCCCCGAGATACTTCAACAACTGGGCCGTTGATGTTGGTCATCGATACCGAGTGACGAGAACGACGAACTGTAACCTATGTCAAATGCTCTTCGATTCTCGTATCGATGAAGAAGATTCTACATTGGACGACGATGTCGACTGGATAAGAGCAGTGTCCTTCTCGGTGTTTTCTGGTTTAGCGTCGGACTCGTCTGGATTTTGGAAAACAAAGAACTTTCCGATTCTAATGTTGTTCTCCCACAAAAACTACGATCTGAGAAAGAATTACAGGAGGGTCAAGGATCGTATCCGATTATCTGGGTATGCAGCACTCGCGCAGCTCAGCCACCAAAAGGCAATACCTCTATCACTAAAGGCAATACCTTCGGCATTCGATTTGGGCACATTTCAAAATTGGTTTAGTTATTGCAACAAAAACCATAGGCTGCTCTGTCGTTCTCCAAAGTCAGAGCTGTGTGGCACTCGCGTTATTGATTGCCAGGAGCAATCTATTGCCGATCATAAGCCCGGAATGCCGTACGTGGCTTTGAGCTACGTTTGGGGACAGCCCCAGGCGCAAAGAGCGGTAGCCGATGGAAAGCGATTACCTACTGAACTCCCATTGCTCATCCGAGATGCTATGGCGGTTACTCAGGCAGTAGGATTCCGGTACCTATGGGTAGACCGATATTGTATCGACCAAAACAACCCAACAGTCAAGCATGAGCAAATTCGGCAAATGGATGCAATATACAGCAACGCCGAGGTGACTATAATCGCTGCAGCAGGGCAAGATGAGAACTACGGTCTATCAGGAGTAGGAAAGAATCGCCAACCAAATCGAACGGCCCATATTGGCGACGTCGCAGTAGTATGGGCACCGAAGGATCCCCAAGTAGCAATCAAATATTCCAAATGGTCTACTCGTGAATGGACTTTTCAGGAAGCACTCCTCAGCCGTCGCCGCCTTGTTTTCACGGAACAGCAGGCTTATTTTGAGTGCAAGGCCATGAACATCTTCGAGAGCCTCGACATCCCACTCGATAGCTTGCACACCAAAGACAGAAGCAAAAGCTACGAGTACCTGCGACGTGGAGTTTTCGGCGGAAATCGGGAAGCGGAATTTGGCAGGCATGATCTCGAAAAACAGGGACCAACTGAGGTTTTCAACCGATATCTATCGAATATAGAAGAGTATTCCGCCAGAAAATTGACCTATGCCGAGGACTCCTTGAATGCATTTCGAGGTATTGCGCAACAGTTCTGGTACGGAAAGCACGCAATCCACAATATTTGGGGGCTGGCATACACAACGCCATCAAAAGACCGAACGTCTAATTTTGTACATTCACTATCTTGGCGACACAAGAGGAATTGCTGGGATCTCTCACAGAGTCCACAACGGCGACCGCAATTTCCTTCCTGGTCTTGGGCCGGATGGGAAGGCCAAGTCCGATATGAGTTTCACGAATCTAAAGAGAAATCGTGGTTTGACAATTTCATCAGGGCCGTTTCCCTCGACAATCAGATCGATAGCCCCATAGCATTGGAGATGATCGCGCCAAACCCTGATGAGACTTGTATCTTCCCAGTTGTGATGCTCACGGCAGCAGTGGTTCCCCCGAAGCTCATTTCCTTTGACCCCAATCAAACTTCAGATGAACGCTGGCAAATCGCAAATTACAAAGCTGACTTAGCAATGTCTTATGGCTCTGTGTCTGAATGTCAATTTGCTGAAGATGTCAATGATAGTCATAAATGGCAATGTGTGTGTATTGGAGGGGTCCTTAAGGCATCGTTGGTCATGATTTTGAAACTAGATGACAGTTCGGGGTTGTGGGAACGGGCTGGAATGTTCGCTGTGGACTGCTTTACGTTCGATTTAGAAGCTATGATGAGAACCTGGGAATATAAATTGTTTAGCGTTAGATAAAGGAGGTTTTGAGTGAACGAATATAGATGACAATTAGAAACTTAAGTAAGCTTTGAACAAAAACTCCAACGACCTTCTATAGTCCTATCCTGCAATATCTTGTCAGCTACAAGTTTCTCGCAAGCCACAGCTGCCCCACCATCCTTGTCGTAGAATGGCTACCTCAATATTGTGCGAACACCCACTTCGCCTTTTACAAGTTCTTGTACTCGTGCTCATGCATCAGTGCTCTGTGTAGATGCTCTGGATCTCTGTTGGACGGCGCGCAGACAATCGTGCAACGTTCTGCAAGGCCCGTATGAGTTGGAGGAGTCGAGTGCATGTAATAGCGTCGTTAGTGATAGAGGATGCCCGCCGATAAGAAGAGAGTGACCGCTATCCGCCAAATCTCCCCGCTATGTGCAATCCACCACCCCAAGCCTGAGTCTCGACATCTTACATACTGTACTGCAACACCCACCACATAGGCTACTGTGCCTGTGCTCATACTCTGCACATTATCCTCAATGCTTCTAAATATTTGTTGGGTTGGATCTAATCAATCTCTCCGGCTCAACGACCCGCAGACCCTGGAATCGTGCAACGTTCTGCAAGGGCCATGTCTGCCCCTGCATGCAGCTCGTCCCTCTCCGCACCATGGCCTCCCCATTCATAAGGCATTGTTTTCTTCAGCGAGCTCCATCGATCCCCCGAGTTCGAGCAGCAGCTCAGCGACGCCTTCATCTCGCCCCGCCGTTTCTGCTCGACGACTACACGCCAAGGTATCTTAGGCTGTCCTCTAGAGATGCGGCCAAGAAGCGGTCGCTGGCCTATGCCCACCTCCGCAACTGCAATCTGTGCCCCAGACAATGCGGCGTCAATCGCCACGAGACGACTGGCATGTGCCTCATTGGAGACACAGCCAAGGTCAATGTCATAGCGCCGCATTTTGGTGAAGGTCCGTTCACAGCCCTCCGTCTGAACTCAAAGGGCAGCTGAAAAGGCTGTTGAATAGGCACTCGGCACTAGGACGCCGGCGGCACAAAGAAAAAGAGGCGTGCTAACGTGGGACTAGAGCCATGTATCCAGGGGCACAATGGTAGTGGCGCGGTATTCATGAGTGGATGCAACATGCGCTGCATCTTCTGCCAGAACTACGACATTGCCCACCAGCGAAACGGCATGGATCTGACCCCGGAGGCGCTGGGCGACTGGTATCTGAAGCTACAGGAGGTGGGCGGCGTCCACAACATCAACATTGTGACGCCCGAGCACGTGGTGCCTCAGGTGGCGTTAAGTATTTTGCATGCAGCGGATCGAGGGCTAAGAGTACCGATTATCTACAACACCTCGAGCTACGACTCGCTTGCATCTCTAGAACTCATGGATGGACTAGTCGACATCTATCTAGCCGACTTCAAGGTATGGGAGTCTAGCACATCCAAAAGATTGCTCAAGGCAGATGACTACGCTGCAACTGCCAGGGAGAGCATCAAAGCCATGCATAAGCAAGTGGGCGATCTGTGCTTTACGGGAGATGGAATTGCGAAAGTAGGACTCCTGATTAGGCATTTGGTCATGCCAGGAAAAGAGGCCGAAGGGGCAGAAATCATGAAGTTTCTAGCATCCGAGGTATCCACTGACTGCTTTGTCAACATCATGGAGCAATATCATCCAGACGCACATGTTGGGAAGAAGAGAAGAAAGAGACGGTCATCGGCTGTGGCTGGAGACGAGCCAGCAGAAGGAGACAAAGAAGCAGACGAAGAAGTTCGATACAGCGACATCAATCGATCTGTGACGAGTGAAGAGATCTCGTCGGTGCGCGAAGCGGCTATGCAGGCTGGTCTTTGGCGCTTCTGCGATCCTCCGAAACACGACGGTTTCGCAATCTGATGGCGTATGCCACGCTTTGTCCTGCTCAATCCACTAGCTGCGCTATGCTTGTATCATGTCGCCGAGCTCCTTTGTGCCTGCGAATGTCTATGCTTCCACCGAAAATTCTCTCGCCGTTCAATTACAGCCACGGACCCAATAATGCGTCGAGCCCAAGGTGAACCAGGCGCTATTTTAGGAGTGCTAAACTCAGCTCTGGCTGGATACTATATTCATGGCTGGATGTGGTGGGCGCACAGATCAATTGGTGCCACTTGGATGAGCATGTTGGTTCATCGTAACTCAATCGGAGAAGAGTCAACTCTACCGGCCAGGTTGTTGGTGGCGGCATTATACACATGTCTCAAAGCAACACGAACGCGCAGTGCCCGAGGTCCGAAGCCACAGCACCGGGTCTTCGGGCCTGGTTGAACAATTTTGTGAGAACAATAGCCAGATAGCGACGGTTAACCTGGTCAGCTGTTTGTTCATCTAGCTCGACAATTATTGCTCTTTGATGTCTAAATATTCTTGATAAACTGACCAAGCCTTGCTGCTACAATTGCTCACCAATGACCTTTACACCGAAGCATTGCAATTTACACCTAATGAATTTGGAAACGATTGCAATTCAGGAGAGATCGGTGCGAGGACCTCGAGACATTTCTCCATCATCGTCGTCTCCCTCGTCCTGCCGTACCCTCTCCCTCGAATCTCGCTCATCGACATCAACAAAGCCATCTTCAAGGGGAACTTCCCCTGCAGTCGAAAAAGAAAAGAGCAACGGTGCTCGGAGCAGAAGCAAACGCAACCCCAAGCAGACTACACCCTTCTGGAATCTCATGTTCCGCCCACGATCATATGAAGAGATATATACCGAACGGGCATATCTTACAACATCTCTCCATGTGTGTTCGGTCAAGGTGATGGAATTGATCCACCAGTATGCCTTGATCGAAGAGGTTCTTCAAGCAAAGGAACACCCTGGGAAGGAAAGACGGAAGCTTCGCAAGCAAATGAGTTTTATCAAGGTCAAGTTTTCTGAAGCATCTCGCCAGGAAAAGGCCATCGTCATGAGGTTGAGCGAGCTGCACATGGAGCAACTGGGAAGAGATGCCTGGGACCAGATTCACCAACACAGGATGCTTTACTCGAATTTTTCGTCCAATACAGCCATGCCGTCAATGTCTCCGGAAACGTCGCTCAGCGCAACATCAAAGGAATTTGTTCCATCTGCCGGCCCACCAGTCCGTGCTCAGTCTTGTGCATTGGAGGTGGAGAAGTCTCGGACCCTTGACACAGTAGTTGAGGCTAAGGAAGATGAAGAGTACGATGACGATGACGATGACGAGAGTCTGGAGGAGGATGGCATTCCCAACGATGACGAAGAAGAAGAAGTCGTGACCGAGGCGGAAGGCCACACTGGGGATGAAGGTTTGTGTAATCATGGATTGTGGTTCACATACCAGGGCTACTCGGATGCCGAAAATACCGCTGAGGCCGTCTCACCTCATCGAAAGGCTGTCTTTATGCGCAGGAGAAAGACGAAAAAGTCTCCCAAGTCTTTGTTCAATTTGGCCTGTCACTGAAGGCAGTGGCTGAAACTGACAAACCAAGGAAGAGAGCAAAGGGACAAGGGAGAAGGAAACTGACAAGGGAAAAAAACATTGGCTGAAAGGAGTTTTTGCATCTGTCATTTGGGGGTCTGTTTGGTTGGATCTATCATGGGATAAGGAGGACATCATGGCGAATGTGAATGTACACGTACAAACGAATTGACCGGATGATATTAACAATTATTGCTGGGGAGGATTGTCTATGTTATAGTCATGCACTGCACTTATGTTCACTTTTTAATTTTATTCCTTCTCTTTCTACGCGAATTCTCCAAACTGACCGTCGTCGAATCCCAAGTTCTTTAGCGACTTTCTCTTTTCTTTAACGTCGGAGGTTTTGGGCGGCGGCGGGAGAGAAAATGAAGCTGCACCGGCTGGGGANGGCGGCAGCGCGAAAGATTGCAAATCAGCCGAGCTCGAAGATGTCGATGAGGCTTCTTCGTCTGCGTGCTGGGGTCGCCGTCGGCCGAACTTGGTGCCGCCGAGGTTTACTGTGATGGTCTCGCCCTCCTTCAAGCTGTAGTCCTTTGTCTCCGTCTTGGCCTTGCCATCAGCCGGGTTCTGGCTCTGCTCCGTCTCCCACCCAAGGCTCCGCCTGGCCTCCTGCAGCGACACCGCCAGATCGAAAGCGTCGGACCTCTCCTCAAAGCCAATCCCCAGCACAGCCTTACGTCCCTGGGGATCCTTGACCGTGACGGCGAAGAAGCGGCTGCTGTCGACGACGGGCTCGACAGCGCCGCGGTCGTTGTAGGGCGAGGCGGCGAAGAGCGCGCCGGTGGACGGGTCCTCGAGGACGAGGTCGATCTTGATGCTGGAGGCGGCGTCGGGGCTCTCGTACGAGGTCTCGACGACGCGGAGGCGCGCGGTGAAGATGTGGCGGGCAGGGTCTTCGGTCCAGGAGGCGGCGGCGTGGCCGCGCATGGAGGTCAGGGGCGGGATGTTGTAGACGTGGACGGTGTTTGCGACGAAGAGGACGCGCTGGATGGCGTCGTTGGGGAGGGGCTGGCCGGTTGCTGGATCGATGGCCTCCATGGTTGTGTTGGTGATATGTTGTGTTGTTGTTGTTGTATAAAGTAGTTGAAACAAGAATTCAATTCAATTCAATTGGTTGGTATCTGGCAAGGCTAAACGCAAACACACGGCAATGCTGGCGCTGATGCTGAAACTGATGTTGATGTTGAAGCTGGTAGTGATGCTGGTGTTGGTGGTGAAACAGCAGACGAGAGAGAATGTCAATGGGCGGTGGGGGATATCGCAGCCGGCGGTGCTACATGTCAGGTTAAATGTGTCGATGCCGTGCTGCTGCGCTACAACGATGGAGATGCTCTGGATCTCGACATCCATTGGGCATCTGCTTGGGTGCCCGGGCTAGCATCATGATCTGTGGAGGGGCTGATTTACAGGGGTCCTTTCAGTGGCTTATGGGCGACATGTATTCAAGACTTTACCCCGCCATGTGTGGCTTGTGAGTACCTCGAGCTCTACCAGGCAAAAGTCTAAGATGGCGGGCTAAACTTTGATATCTCCAAATTTCCTGACTCACATCACCAGCTCCAAAACTCAACATCTTCAGCATCCAGCGCATTCTCTTCTACCCGATTCCAGACTAGATTTTTTGGTTGCCTCCCTTCACATTACTTGCGCATACAATGTCAGAATCAGAAGCTGGTGCGTCTCCTCTCCTCTCCCCTCCTGCTACGACATTCCAACATGTCGATACTGACAATCGCATTCTAGCCCTCGCGCAGCCAGTCTCGACTGAGCTTCCCTTGCGAACCCAGCCCGACGACTCGACCTTTGAGTACGCTCATCTCCAGTTGTACCCANNNAGCGATTCTAACATACCAACAATCGTCGCCACATACCGAGACCTCCTCGCCTCCGATCCCGACCTCACAAAGCCCGTCGCCGCCATCGAATCCCTCATCGCCCTCCTCAACACCGTCCCCTCAACCACCGTATATGAAACCCTCGACACCGTAAAGTCCCATTCCGATCTCCTCATTGCCTCTGTCGAGAACCCGCTGCCTCTCCAGGCGGGAACCGACCTCTTCCTCCAGTACCTCGTCGCTTCGCTGAAGCAGCAAGACGGCAGCTTTGACGCCGTACGGCAGCACCTGTTGCGCAATGGACGCCTGTTTGCGAGTAGGGCCATCGCAGCCAGGAATGGCATTGCAGAAGCCGGGTGGAGATTCGTCCGGGAAGGCAAGTGCGTGCTGACGCATGGAGCTTCACGATCGGTCACCGGGCTGCTGGAGCGAGCGGCCAAGAACAGCGAGGGCAAGTTTAGGGTCGTTTACGTGCGGGACGAAGTTCGTGCCGAAGAGAGCGATCGCGTGGTCAAGGAGCTGCGGAGCAAGGGAATTCCCGTGGCAGAGATTCCAGAGGCTGCGGTGGCGCATGTCATGGGCTTGCTGCGACAGGTTCACATGGTGTTTACGGGTGCCGAAGCTGTGACGCAGAATGGTGGCATTATCTCGCGGATCGGAACATATCAGATTGCCAAGCTGGCGGCACAGGCCAAGATTCCGTTCTACGTCGCTGCCGAGACACACAAGTTTGTGCGCAAGTTTCCTCTGGATCAGAGAGACATTGGCTACCAGCAGGAGGTGTTGGACTTTTCGGCTACGGCACCAAGCAAGCAGCCCAAGGATGCTGTCGACTACACTGTAGGTTTTTCTTTTCCGCCCAACCTCTCATGCATTGCTTTTATTTTTGCCCCTGTCAGATGTGCTGAACTAACACTGGTGATACCCCCGGAACTGATCTCAAACCTGGTAACGGAAAATGGTGTTCATCTGCCCGGATACGTATTTGAGCAGCTCCTCGATATATACGGTAGCTTAAACGGCTGAGAGGCGCAAAAGAATTGAAGAATTTCCACACTTGATTGACCGATACAATGCACCCAGAGCACGGGCCAACGATGGCTTTCAATGCCCAAGTTTCAGTCAACGTACCTATGGATGTATGAATTGGACTTTGTTGCCGCATCGGCATCGGCCGTATGTGCTATGTGACGCTGTGGGTTTGACAACAGGAGTATTCAATGCTTTCTTGATATCTCTATTGTAACAAGAACACAAACATCGGTTAGTCGAAAGACTTGAGAGAATACTTGGTAGCTACCCTATGCTTCGAGTTAGATGCCTGCTCCCTTCAATGTTATTTCGTTTCGCAATCTGTTACATGAACCGATAAGGAATCCTTCGCAATAACATCCTGGCTGCTTTGCATATGCGTCATATAGCAGTGGTGTCATTGTAAGGCTATATTCACTATGCCGAGGTTGGTGGAGAAACGACAATATCTTATACCGCTGCAAGTTCCCATACGGGGGATTTTCTTCAACTTAACTTGTTGGTTTGGACGGTTACTGGGCTCTGTCTGTATTGTAAGTGCATAAAATACAGAAACATATACTCAACACATACATGCCTACAGAATTTCCCTCTTTTTTTTGTAAGCGGCTCGATGCGCGGACTTGACGGGCCGCGTCTAACGGCTTTGAGACGTACAATGTTACTCAACATTCCTGTATATGCAGAAATTCGCCGGCGAGGCATTATAAAAAAGGTGCGTCAAGTATGGGACACGTAATGTCATCATGAGTGCCTGGATTTAGAGAAGTATAAGTCCGTATCTCTCTGGTTGGGAAGATGTACCAAGTTTGATGCCTGCCCAAAGCTGCTCCATCAGTTCAGGTCTTCCAGCTCGATCAAGCTCATTGCTGTTGTAATGGAAACTTGAATAGCTTTGTCTCTTACACCTTAAAATACCTTACGAAATTATACAAGCAAGCGTGAAAGTGGGTAAGGCAGAATACATGCACGTCGAGGCGTGTGGTTACCGGATGTTTAATATGCTCCCGAGCCAAGAGATATAAGAACACCACAATATACATCAACAACCTACAACAATACGAAAAAAGATATCGATATTACATTGCCAGCGGTAAAAACCGAGATAGGGAAAAAAATCTAGCTCATTGTTATCCAGGATTTTCTACTGTGGCTCGTAATTGTGGTAGCTCCTTTTTCCTTCCTCTTCTTCTTATTTGAGAAGCAAATCTTGAGGTTACACTTCCACGGAGTTGTCACCTCCGCAAACCCGATTCACGGCTTTGCTATATAAGCAAGCAAGCATCGCTATCTAATTGATAAAATAAATCAGACGCCGTTGTAATAATAAACATACCTGGCTGACCAGCATCGTCTCACGGACCTCGAGACAAAATGGTTCGCGAATACAACACCGACACCACAGCCGACGATCTGCTCAAGGAGCTTTCGGGAGAGATCAAGGGCAAGGTCATTCTCATCACTGGTGTCAGTCAAGGAACCCTGGGTGGCGTTTTCGTCGAGTACGTAGCAAAGGCTGCTCCCGCTGGACTCATCCTTGCCGGTCGCAGCTTGGCTAAGGTCCAAATCACTGCCGATGCCCTCAAGGCGGCTCATCCCGATATCGACATCCGCACGCTTCAGATTGATCTCGCGTCACTTGCTGCGGTGCGTGAGGCTGCTGCTACTGTCAACTCTTGGAAGGACGTCCCTCATATTGATGTCCTCGTGAACAATGCCGGTATCATGGCTGTTCCTTACGCAACGACTGTCGATGGCTTTGAACTGCAGCTTGCAAATAACCACTTGGGTCCATTTCTCTTTACCAACCTCATCATGGACAAGATCCTTGCCTCCAAGACTCCTCGTGTTGTCAACATTGCCAGCACCGGTCATAGACTTCACCCGATCCGATGGTTTGACTACAACTTCCGAGTCAGTACTTTCAACATCATCTCTTTAAGACTAACGGGGATCTTGTTTTGCNNNTTAGCGGATTCTAGNGACGGCGAGACGTACAACTGCTGGCATGCGTACGGACAGTCCAAGACTGCCAACATGCTAATGGCTATTTCCCTGGCTGAGAAGTTGGGATCTCGTGGCCTGACTGCGTTCAGTCTTCATCCTGGCACTGTCAAAACTCAGCTCAGCGCCCACATTGACTTTTCCGTCGAATGGCCAGAAATGGGTAGGCATTTTGCTTTTACTTTCATCGTATATTTATACCGTACTAACGATGTGGCCNNNGTTGCCGCCGATCGAATGCTTGGAAACTCTGAAGGATGGAGGGACGACTTCAAGTTTAAGACGCTTGAGAGGGGCGTTACTACTCACATCTACGCGGCATTTGAGCCTAGTCTGAAGGGTAAAGACATCTCGCGTCCAATTTTGCTTTATAAATACAGATGGCATAGTGTACTGACAAAGGTGATAGAGCACAACGGTGTATACTTGGAGGATGCTCACATCGCTGACCCCTATGTGCAGACTGTCAAGCCTTGGGGTACAAGCAAGGTGGAGGCTGACCGTCTGTGGAAGTTGAGCGAGAAGCTTGTTGGACAGGAGTTTTCTTACTAGACGACGTAATGAAATCTCTATGTGTGGAATATGCTGTAATGACAGCCTGGAATTTGAAGTGCATAAGACCCGTCTATAGACAAGCTAGACACATGTGTGCTGAGAAATGGGTAAAATTAAGAAAGGGTTTCAAATCAAACAACAATGAATGTCATTCTAGATGTAAACACATTGCCTGGGCATCAAAGGACATGTGAAGTCGTATGGTCAGCACCAATTCAATAATACCATTCTTACGGCTTGACGGTTTGAGCAAGGCTGACATGGTATACAAGACGAGAGCTTTCGTGCTGATAGCTCATGACACCCGGAACCCCGAGACCAAAAGGCGAGAAGCTCCAGCTCATGGAATTCTCACCCACGAGCCATGTAGATGGAATTACGGACATTGGGATTAGGAAACTTCAAACCGACAACTTGAACACTAATCAAGCTGAGATCCAGGCAACTTGATCCGGGTGGACCCCCATGCCCAGCTATTTCGCAGTACCGGGGCCGTCAATACTAGACACCATCTCCCGTGATTAGGAATCTGTCTGCTAACTCCGTTCCGCAGCTAGAGCATTCACTGGCAGCTTCTCCCGTGGTTCAGTGACGTGTCGCTGGGCTGATGAGTCCACCATCTGTCGGTTCCATTGGAAATGTCGGGCAACTTTCCGCGAGTCACAGATAGTAGGCAATGCTAATGTGCACCTATTTCTACTTTGAGATATACTGCCCTTCCGGGGCTCAGTCCGTCGCATCCTCGGAGAGCCGTCCGTTTGTTGGTTTAGTAATACGAAGGGGCCACTATTCAAGGCTATGAATGCACTCCGCAATCATGCATGATTCCTCTATCCGAAGAGAGTGGTGGGGGTTCGATATCTTGAATCTGTCATGAACGGGAATCAGATGTGATTTCTATTGACTTGTGTCATACACGGCGCAATTACTCCTGTCATTCAGCCTAAGGCTTATATTAGATAATGCTCAGATTAACGCGGTAACCGAGTGAAGCTAGTTTCAGCGAAATCTCACTCCAGCCGCATGAGTTTGGCGAGGCTTGAGGCGGGGTCGCTCGATGTATATCGGAATAGAAAACAATGAGCGGGATTTAATGGAGAACAGATGGGTAAAAGAAGGGGTCAATCAAAAGAAATGGAGGGAGCCAAGCCTTCAGTGGGAATGGTAAATGGATGTGCAGAATAGAGGACATGTTTGTAGACAGACGACACATGGCTACGTCAAACATACATGTAGCCGCTGTAAAGTTTGCAATGCTCATTCATGGTGGAAATGGCGTTATCTCACTCTGTGCAGGCCTATATAACACGGCGTAGCTCCCGACTTAAGCTTGCAGAATTTCATACCATAGACCGAAATCTACCAAGCGCGAGTTTCCTGTCTGTCTCGTCCTAACTAACGGCTTACTACATCGAAGATCGATCGATTACAACTCGAACCGAACGAAACACACACACGTACGCATGGATCTCGTCATTCGACACCCGCGCGGATATTCGCACGGAACAAAGCGGAGCGGCTAAGACCGGCTGAGATGGGCGAAAAGATGACCGTCTCCCTTGCCTTTCGCGGTCTTAGCAGAGACCACCATCTCGAGCGTGATTTGTTCAACGATGACACATGATTGCTACGAAATTCCGACAAAAGATGGAGTTGATGCTACTGTATTTTGTGTGCCTGCAAGGGACGGGACGGGAACACGTCTCGAGACACCAAAACGGCTACCGAGTTGTCCGGATCTCCGCAGCTCTTTTGGCGTGATTCACGGCGCCGGAGCAGAAAGGCTGCTCTCCCGCACCAAAAGTGCGCACTGTAGCGTGAAAACGAAGACGAGACTGATGATAGAAGCATTTGGATTTGCGGCCGTAATTCCATCGAGCTCGCATCCTTCGGCTCGTCGCCCCTTTGTCACGGTGACAAATCTCATCTCTTACGCAAAGAAGGTTTAAGTGGCATCTCTAGCATCAAGCCAAGCGGAAGTACATGCCCCAAGTGGCTTTAGCAGCTCCTACGGCTGAGCAGAAAAGCCAAACAGCTCAGGTACCTGTATTTCTATTCTCGTTAGCATTTGACTTCCACGGCTAGCTCTCCTCCTGGTTTACGTGAGGCCCCAAACAACCCCATCTCCGTGGAGCTCCCTCGCTAGCTAGCCCCCAATAAAGCCTGCACGTTGGCTTCCAGCCTTGCAAGGGTTGCTGGAATAATATGCCCGACGAAGAGGCAATGATTCCAAACAGTGCGGGCCCATCATTGTATTGTTCTGGCTCTCGCGCTGGAGATTAGCTTGTAAACATCCCACTGCCTTACATGGGGCCCCCATATGCTGGATCATCCTGACCATTACCTCCATCAGGCTTGGAGCATCCCGCCATGGCGCCCGGCCGGTGGTTTGACGGAGCCGGTGTCTTGCATCATGGCTGCGTAGCGGACCCTCACGAAGCTTTTCTCTCTCCCTTGCTGAGCCCTTTGAGAGTCACAGGCTTCGGCATGTCGGGGAGGGGAAGTGGTCCAGTAAACTCACCAGGACATCTCACTGCTACCCCCGAAACGGGCGTAAAGTGGGAGGAGGAGGCTAGAACGTTGCAGTGGCCGTGTACAAGCTGAAGACTTGGCTATCGATGCCGGCGTGCAGCTTATTCCATGTAGCTGCTGGGTAGGCCTGCCCTGTTCTGGGTTTAGGATTCAAGCCATGACGGCGCCTCGACATTACGTAGATCGTGGTTCGACATGTCGCTTGGCGTCGACCTGTGCCTGGATTCGTGAGAGAGCAAGAGTAGTATATAGATAGCCTTCGGGGGCGGTGTCATGGCTTGCCGCCCCCCTCATTCCGCGTTGCTTTGGTATTCACACTTTATACTGTTTTATTTTCAAACCCGGAGCCAAGCCTTTGATATATACCCACGATTAGAGAAGAAGAAGCCACCATCACTCCCACGCTGCGTGTTTTCTCCCCTTTCTCCCCTTTCTCCACTCGCAAGTCGTAGTCACAATGCCCGCTGTCAAGGAGTCCGTCCTCCTTGCGCAGCAGCACCTCACAGACGACGCGATGGCGCTCAAGACCACCAAGGCCACGACGAGGCCGCTTGACATCATCGATATCCAGAATGCGCGGATCGATATTAACCTCAAGGACGAGATCCTGACTCAGATGAACCCCGAGCAGGGCCCTCGCACGCTGCCCACACTGCTTCTATATGACGAGAGGGGTCTTCAATTGTTTGAGGATGTATGTCCATGTTGTTTCCCTCCCAAAAAAGGATTGAATCTCCTCTTTCCCTTCTCCCCCCTACCTACCCTGTCCNNNAAGCGTGTGGCTTTGCAGTTGTGTAACCCAAGCGATTGCCAGATTACATATCTGGACGAGTACTACCTCACCAACTATGAGATCGAGCTCTTGAAGAAATCGGCGGCCGAAATGGCCAGTAAAATCCCCGAGGGAGCCATCGTGGTGGAGCTGGGCAGCGGGTTAGTCTCAACCTTTTTTTTTTTTTTCAGCTCTTGTCTTAGAATCCCAGCTTGGTGTTTGTTGGTGTTGTTAGTCCTAACTTGGCTTTTTACCTTCGACAATAGAAACTTGCGTAAAGTCTGTCTTCTCCTGCAAGCATTTGAAGATGCCAAAAAGAAGATTGACTATTTCGCTCTGGATTTGTCTCAGACTGAGCTGGAGCGCACACTTGCAGAGGCTCCCGAGTTTGAATATGTAAGCTGCCGGGGCTTGCGCGGAACTTATGACGATGGTTGCGAGTGGCTCAAGCAGGAGGCGATGTTGTCTCGCCCAAAGTGCATCCTGCATCTCGGCTCCAGCATTGGTATGAAGCTTTTCTTATTCTTTTCANNNTGCAGGTGTGATNNNCTAACAATTTTTGTTTCATTATTTGGTAACTTTAACCGCGATGAGGCGGCAGATTTCCTCAGATCGTTTGCAGAGATTCTGCAGCCCACAGATCTCATGATTGTCGGTGTCGACTCATGTCAGAACCCCGACAAGGTT
>JARWZN010000006.1:3733609-3793040 GCA_030015385.1 Trichoderma sp. BMH-0061
CAAGGGCGTCACACATCAGTAAGACAAACACCANNNCTTTATACGACGCAACTTACANNNATGAAGCTAACAATAAATTCATCATTCGTTCTCAATGGACTCACCCATGCAAATGAGATTCTCGGCGACGAAGTCTTCAACGTCGAAGAGTGGAACGTCACTGGAGAGTATGTCTACGACGTCGATGGTGGTCGCCACCAGGCCTTTGTCTCGCCTCTCGAGGTAGCTTCAGTTCTGGGACACATCATCAAGCCCCACGAGCGCATCAAGATTGAGCAGAGCTTCAAGTACTCTGACATTGGTGTCGCCAAGCTGTGGAAGACGGCCGGCTTGGAAGAGGTCACCAGATGGAGCCACAATGGTGAATACGGTATGCTTGGACCATCTCTTCCCCTCTGTTATACAGCCAACACTAACATATCTTGCCAATTTCAAGGGCTACACATGCTGAAAAAGGCAAAGATGCCCTTCACCAGACTCCCTGAGCTGTACGCCAGCGACACCCTGCCTACCTGGGCTGATTGGGAGAATCTCTGGGCGGCGTGGGATACCGTCACCCGAAAGATGCTCCCCGACGAGGAGCTCAACGAGAAGCCCATCAAGCTGCGCAACGCGTGCATCTTCTATCTCGGCCACATTCCTGCCTTCTTGGACATTCAGCTGAAGAAGACGACAAAGGCCGGCGGAACAGAGCCCGTCTATTTCCACAGCATCTTTGAGAGAGGCATCGACCCTGACGTCGACAATCCCGAAATGTGCCATGACCACTCAGAAATCCCCGATGAGTGGCCTCCTTTGGAGGATATCTTGGCTTACCAGGATCGTGTCCGCGAGAGACTTCAAAAGATGTACGCCAACCCCGACGAAATAGTCGGAGAGGTGCGCCGCGCCGTCTGGATCGGCTTCGAGCACGAGGTGCTTCACCTTGAGACTCTGTTGTACATGTTGCTCCAGAGCGACAAGACGCTTCCGCCACCACACACGGTGATTCCGGATTTCCCAAAGATGGCGCAGAAGGCGTATGCACAGCGTGTAGCCAACGAGTGGTTTGAAGTCCCGGAGCAGACGATTACCATTGGAATGGACGATCCTGAGGATGAGCACGACTCAAAGCGTCACTTTGGATGGNNNGAGAAGCCGTTTACTAATNNNTTAGTTGAACATCATCTTTGCNNNCACTGCTTTGATGAANNNGACAATGAGAAGCCCGCAAGGCAAGAAAAGGTGCATGCGTTCGAAGCCAAGGGCAGACCCATCACCAACGAAGAAGTAAGCCCAGCATCACATATCTTCAGCCATCTCGCAGAACAAAACNNNCCTCAAAATTGCTACGCCAAATACCTCATCTCATCTCACATCGAGGCCCTCCCTGCCTCATGGTCCATCATNCCCCCCAACTACCACCACAACACCAATGCCACAACTCCCGGAAAGCCCATCCTTAGTGAGCTTCCCGAGAGCTTCATCCACGACAAGGCCGTGCGCACCGTCTACGGGCTGGTGCCCCTGAGATATGCTCTCGACTGGCCCGTTTTCGCCTCGTATGACGAGCTTGCTGGCTGTGCCGCCTGGATGGGTGGAAGAATCCCCACGATGGAGGAGGCTAAGAGCATTTACGCATATGTCGAGAGGCAAAAGGACATGGCCAAGCAGAGCAAGTTGTCGAATAAGGTTCCAGCAGTCAATGGTAAGTCAATGGGTCTATCTTTTTATCTCCGAACCATCAAGACAACTCATATAAGCNNNTCACCGATTTACAGTCACCTTGTCAACGACGGCGTCCAGGAAACTCCNCCATCGACAACCTCCCCCTCGTCCCTCTTCGCCGATCTCAGCAACACCAACACCGGCTTCCTCCACTGGCACCCTGTTCCCGTNAACCCCCACGGCGGCTCCCTCGCCGGCCAGGGCGAGCTCGGCGGCGTCTGGGAGTGGACCAGCACCGTCCTGCGGCCGCACGAGGGGTTCCGCCCCATGAGCATCTACCCGGGTTACACGGCAGACTTCTTTGACGAGAAGCACAATGTCGTGCTGGGCGGCTCGTGGGCGACGCACCCGCGCGTGGCGGGCAGGAAGAGCTTCGTCAACTGGTACCAGAGGAACTACCTGTATGCTTGGGTTGGAGCACGCTTGGTGCGAGATTTGTAGAGAGGGATTTTTGAGAGTTGGGGGAGATATGTCTGACGGTGAGACAGGATTGGAGGAAATAGGGATATTGTGGGAAATTCTATGGACAATCAGATTGACAACTTTGGTATATCTACGTTGGAAACATTTTGGAAGCGTATAAGCGCGGACGGTCATTACAGCGTACAGACACAGTGTCATGAGCTCAGCTCAGCTTCAGCTCGATTTAGCCCACTCCTTGCTTTTCAAATATAACATAACATGACTTTCGTTAAGAAGCTTAAGATGCCGGTGTCCATCCTTCAGCTTATAGAGCAACAAGACATATGTCAACTTTTAAAGGCCGAGGCCGAATGACCGGTCTCCCAGCCTTACTAAGGCCATGACAAAGACTGTAGTTAATTTGTCTGTAAGAACTAAACGTATGACTCGTGGAAAAAAACAAGAGCGAACGTCTCATAGTAATCCTGCCGGGTTATCCGGTGGGTCTGGAGGGCTGATAAACCCATGTAGTGGTATTCATAATGAGCAACTTTGCGTGGTAGTGGACGGAGTAAACTAAACAATAATTCCAGACTTTCTTATTTAGGGTGGCTATATAAAGGATGTGTCGTTTCCCCCTATTTGTGAGATCTTGTTCGATGTTTTCTTTTTTGGTTTTTGGCCGGGTGTTTTCCCAGTACTATCTTAATACTTGACTTTGATATGATTGCAGCCATGCTCAGCAAAACGCCTATTAGAAACAAGATGCAGAACAACTATTCGCAACGCCAACAAGGCCTGAGGGCAAAAAGGAAATGAAACAAATAACAAAAGAAAACGTCAAAATCAAAAAGCAAAAAAGAGTATGTATCATCAAAGTTCTACATCGGCGGCATTTGAACCACCGAGTCGCGAATCGCCTCATCAACATGCCCCCTCCTTATCCCCGGACACGGACCCAAGCACACAGCCTTGGCCGCCAGCCGCATTATTAAGTTGTCCAGGTTGAACATGATGTTGATGTGCTCCGGGTTGTTCTGGTGGTGCATCGCCATGTCCATCGGCAAGACGTGCGCGTCGACGTCCGTCGTCCAGGAGGTCGGCGTAAACATCTTCATGCCCGACGGCACGACCTGGACGTCGCGCTGCTGGCCAAAGACGGTGTAGTCGGGATTGCTAGCGGCGAAGGTTTCGAACGAGGAGGAGTCGGCCGGCATCAGCAACGGGTCGATGAAGTTTGCGCTGCCTGTGTTTGTGCTGTTGCTGCATGTGAGGGGGGCAGGGTTGGTCTGCCGGACGAGACGAACAGGATTGTTCCTGTTGGCCTCGTTGAGGTCCGTCGTCTGCGCCGCCAGGCCGACGTCGAGGGGGATCGCTAGGTTCAGCATGTCAGTGTTTGGAGAGTCTTGCCGGATGAAAATCCCCCGCTGCTCGAGATACTCTTCCACGTCCGACGCCTCCAGCCATTCCCCCTGCAGGTCCGGCAGCGCCGTGGACAGCACCGTCCGCGTGCGGCCAAACTGCAGGCGCTGCAAGTTCGGGGGCGCCATCCGCGGCACCATGGAGTTGGATTGGCCCTCGATCAGCCGCAGCATCTTGGGCAAGTGTCTTGAGGCCATGGGGCTGTGCTCGGCGTCGAGCTCGAGGTCCTCGTCTTCAATGTGGATGTAGCGCATGGTTCTTGAGAGCAGGTTGTCGCGGCGGTCAAACTGCAGCGGCAGAAGCATGGCTGGGAGCAGACACATGACGGGCGAGCTGGTGAGGTTGAGGATGTCCGCGGCGCGGTCCACGCACGCCCGCATCAGCCGCTGCGAGATTGACACGGGCTTGGGCCGCAGGTAGTTGTGGTGATGGCTGGAAGCGTCCCGCGCCTCCTGGGAGAGGATGTAGATGGAGTCGTCGTCCTTACCGTGGGAGTCGGTCATGGTGGCCAGCAGACGGTCGGCCTGGTCAAACGACGGCCACTCGTTGGTCTGGGCGCTCCGGGCGATGGCCATGATGTTCATAGCCGTCTTGTTGAGCTGCAGCACAAACTCGGACGGTAGATCCTTCTCCTTGCCCGATGACAACTCGTGGAAGCGGATGAACTCGTCCAGGGAGCTGTTGAGGGCCTTTTGCAGGGCGTCAGCCCGAGCCTTTGTCGTGGCGAGCTCATTCTCTTTGTGGCTGCGATAGGACCGCTGAGCGAGTCGCATTCGAGACCGACGCTGTGATGAAGAAAGAGGCCAGTGTTAGTATTCAGGATTTCTTGTTTGTTTTCTTCTCTCTTCTTGTCTTTTCTCTCTCTCTGTGTGTATGCATTATTTCTTTTTTTTTTCTCTCTTCTTCTTCTTCTTCTTCTCCGTCTTCTTCTTCTTTTTTTCTCTACAACACTTGTTGATTTACACAAGGAGCAGCAACAAAGCAGGGAGACGAGGCCATTTTGAATGTTTTTCTCTCTCTCTAGCGCCTTGCCTTGATTTTGTAGAGGGGAGACAGGGGAAATTGTTGGCTCGCTTCTTCGCTCCTCGTTTGGCCGTTGGCTCGCTTTCGTTCCCACTCACCGAATTATCGTTTGGATCCGCGGGCAGGCTGTCCTTCATACGTGGACGACCGGGCCGTCGCTTCGTAGGAGCATCTACGCCAGTATCCGCAATCGTATCCGCCGTCTTGCCGCTACTTGCACTCATGCTCATGATTAGAAACGAAGGATTCAAAAGTGTGTGCCCTTGAACAGCGTGATTCGACGGAAGATTGATTGGCGATGGATCAACTGATTTGTCTTCAATTTGTCTCTCTTGTGATAACATTGGATGGTTGACCGTCGCTCCTGATCGTGAGGCCGGAGATGACAAATATTTAAATTGTCGCAGTAAGACAAATTAAATCATGCGAGAGCCGCCTATTTGCTTGCTCCGGAATCGACCCACTTCTCCGCTACTCCGCCCAGGCGACCCGGAGCTGAGCCCGGAGTTGAAGCCGGCACTAGTTTTTTGGGTGCTGTTTTCGGATATAGTATTTATATGATTCGTGCCTCGAAAGGGGGCTTGCTGTGACTTGATTAGTAGTGAGTAATCGGACATAGCGGCTTTTGCAGCTCTCGTGCGGTCGTAGTCCAATGTGGTAATTCTCGACGCTTCCAGTTGTGCGGATTTCGCTGTGAAGCGAGACGGTGGCCATAACGTTATGTGATGCGATGTGGGATGCCGCGCTGGTATGCGGCGTTGGCGTTGGTGAGGAGTGACGATTAAGCTGGAGCAAAACACAACATTGCTTAGAATATCAGTCTCACAAGTTGTCGTCTGTGTCTTCTTGACATCAATCTGTGCGTATATAAACTGGTGAGGCCGGACCGCCATCTACCAGATCACCAGCACTAGCTTCAATCCAACAGCTTCATTGATAACATATTCATCATTCTCAAAGAATTCTAACAATCTCAAATCAGCTTTCCTCTTTTTCAAAATGCCTTCCACCGTCCTGAAGAAGCTTGGCAAGAATGGCCCTGAAATCCCTCCCATCGGATTCGGTGCCATGGGTATCGGCATCGACTGCTATGGCGCAACTGGTAAAGAAAAATCGACAGGATTATCTAATCACTTCAACNNNCGAGATGTATTCAGCAACGACGAGGAACGTTTTGCGGTACTCGACCACGCGTGGAAGATTGGCTGCACTCACTGGGACACCTCGGATGCCTACGGCGACTCTGAGATCCTCATCGGAAAGTGGTTCAAGTTGCACCCTGAACGTCGTGCCGACATCTTCTTGGCCACCAAGTTTGGTATTTTGGCAGAGGTACAGGCGGACGGCACTTACAAGGGAACCGTCAACAGCACTCCTGAATACGCCAAGAAGGCCTGCGAGGCAAGCTTGAAGAAGCTCGGAGTTGACTATATCGACCTGTACTATGCGCACCGAGTTGACGGAAAGACGCCTATTGAGAAGACGGTCCAGGCCATGGTTGAACTCAAGAAGNNNGAAGCCCACCTGTCTAAACTTGTCAACGATATTCTTTATACTAACCAGGGGGCCAACAGCGAGGGCAAGATCAAGTACTTTGGCTTCTCTGAAATCTCCGGAGACAGTCTCCGCCGTGCATGCGCCGTTCACCACATTGCCGCCGTCCAGATCGAGTACTCTGCCTGGGCTCTCGAGACGGAGGGCCCCGTGTCCAAGTATCTCCTCAAGGCCTGCCGCGAGCTGGGCGTCGCCACCATCGCATACTCACCCCTCGGCCGCGGAATGCTGACCGGCCAGTACACCAACACGGCGGAGCTGGAGAAGACGGACTACCGAAACAGCGTCGAGCAGTTCAAGGGCGACAATTTCAAGAAGAACCTGGAGCTGCTCAACAAGTTCAAGGAGGTGGCCGCGAAGAAGGGCTGCAGCCTCTCCCAGCTGGCACTGGCCTGGCTGCTCGCTCAGGGCGACGACATCTTTCCCATTCCCGGCACCAAGAAGACCAAGTACATGGACGACAACTTCGGCGCTCAGAACGTCAATCTGACTCCGGACGAGGCCGGTGAGATCCGGAAGCTGGTGGAGAACCTCGGAGTTGCTGGCGACCGGGATGTGGCCTTGAACCAGTATGCTGACACGCCCGCTCTGTAAGGGCTTATTCTGGCGCTCCGAGTCGGAATGGAGTTGAGCCCCCGGGGAGGAGGAGCTGTTTTTAGAAGCAAGCGTCCATGTAACGTGTTATCAAAAAAAAGGATAAACTGTTGATTTGATACTGTACTTGGTGTTTTGTTCCTGTTCTATTCAATATTGTTTGTTGGTGACGATGACTTCATGTTTGTTTGTTTGCTATGCGAGATGCGTTGATTGTGGTTTGACAGCTCATTTACAGAGTGACAGGCAGAGTGGAGGGACAACGTGACTGCGCTGCACATGTACATATGCGGTAGCCCGTGTCGGCAGCCCGCCTGGCTTGTATGCGAAATAAATCGAAAATCGTCCACTGCATATGGATTTTTTCTCTCACATTTCTATATTTAGCCTCAACTGCGCTCAGCTGTGAAAAAGCCTCAATCCCGCCCGCAGGACAGGTGATACTTGCAGGTACTTTGTGCTGCTGAGATCCGGCCTCGAGTGAGAAAAAAAAATACAGGCAAAGCGTTGCGTCTCTGTTGAATCGTCGGGTTATCATTTCACTTACCAGACAGCAATGGCAGATTCAGTTCGAGCATCATGATGCCATCATTCATTCACACATCCATTCATTCTTCATATCAATATTTTTTTTATCGCCGACCCGGTGATTATTTTCCCTGACGCTGTTGGTTCCTCTTCACGTAGCAATTCAATTTCCAATGCAACTTGTCGCGTCGCACGCATTACTATTGATGCCTTGCAGCAGTCCATCGTAAATCATTTCCCCTTTCTCTCCTTAACCGCCACAGGCTCACTCTCCCTCTCTCCTTTTTCTCACCATCCCGAAGTCTTGATATCCCCAATTCCTCCCCCAGCGCTGGACCATCCTCATGCGCCCAAAAAGAAACAGCTCCAGAAAATCCTCCCCAGAAAACATCGTCAGGGAATGTCACAGCCAAACTCCGGCTCCAGACTCGCATCGCCCCGCACGCGAATCTCGGCCAGCGGCAGCCAAATAGGCTAATTGCCCAATCGTGAAAAAAATACATACGAGTAGGCCTACCATGTGTACCTTTTTCTGGTGCCACGTCCTCTGTCCATGTCCGTACGAAAAGGACTGCGCCATGGCCAGGAACCGGATCGTCTTCTGGGACGGCATGTGGCGTCACAAGACGGCCAAGCAGGCCCCTGTTCCGAACTCCGGGACGACGTGTGAGAAGCGCAAGGAGAGGTTCGGGCAGGACGCCGCGCCCGACTGGAAATGTCCGTTCCGGGACTTGCTGGGGTGGATGGTGGAGTTGACGTACGTGGTTGATACGAAGCCTTGTGCTGAGTGTAGACACAAGTGCAAGGCTCACTTTGACAAGAGGACGGAGGAGGAGGAGAAGGCGGCCGAGGCTGAGCGGGAAAGGGAAAGGGAAAGGGAAAGGGGGATATACCACAGTGATTCTAATGATTCGGTTCGATGTTATGGGCAATGACGACATGAAGCATGATGGATGCCGATATGAGTTTGTTCGAGTGCGGAAATGATTTCAGCCTGGTACTGGACGAGTTGGGATGGGTAATGGGGTGAGAGGCGGCCCTTGGATAGGGGGCTGGCTTTCAAGTCGCGGAGACTGGTATATGATGGTATCCCAGCGCCATCTTTATTGCATTATTGATGTTGACGAGCATAAGCAAGACTGTCAGTCAAGTTGTTCGAATTAAATAGCTTATGATATACGAGAAAGAGAGCATACTGTTTCAGCGCAGATGACACGTTGCAGTGTCTTTACATCCATTCTCATCATTTACTACAGCTCGTAGCTAGAGAACAGTGGAAAGGGGTGATAATGACGGAAACAACTGGAGCAGTATCCAAATGCCATGATGCGGAGGGTGATTTGGGTGTGACCAGTCAGAAGTGTCTGCGGAGAGATGGGTACATATATCAAGAGCCCCTTGAGACATTCTACGTAGCTCATCGATTCATACCTATCTTACGTCCATGGACAATCGGTTGGAAACATGACAACGTCTTATTACATACTCACGCCCCTCTGAATACATCTTCCATCTGGAACCCCCAAACACGAATCTGGGTTACACTAAATCTATACGCAGATTTCCAATCGACTACATATGTATGCACTCAGGAGCTGCTGCGTTACCCTGCAGGCAGCCATGCGATCCGCACTGCAAGGCTGAGCATCCCCATCCACATTCCCATCCCTATCCCCAAACAACCACCCCCCCTCTCCGGTTCACTGCTGCCCTCCCCAACACGGCAACAATGACCAAGACAAAAAGATCCTTTCATTCTCATCTCTTGGCCCGGAAATTTCCCCGGATGGCATGATGCACTCACAACTTCCCCGCAAACACGGACAATTATGCACCACCCAAATTGCGGGGGGACGATTGTGCCGGCAGTGTCGATCTTGGCCTCATGAGATTCGTCCGTGGCCCCGATTTTCAAGCTACGAGACCAACCTTTTCTACCAAGAATCGAATCCCCAGAATGTAGGCTCATGCAGATACTTCTCCCGGAACGGCAGTTGTTTGCGTTGCTCACACAAGGTACATGTACGTGGAGAAGGCATCCTCATGCCATGAAGATCCCCGCAGCGGCAAGCAAAATACCCGTCGGCTCGACGTGGTGCTACGTATAAAAACAGGGCAATTTTTTACAATGTTGAGTTTAGTTTTGATGGATAAGGTGACTTCTGTGCCTTTTGATTGATTGGTGAAATTCGTCAATATGAAGGTTGCTGTTGTGGCCGCCTTGGCCATGAGCCAGACTGGTGTGGCGGCGAGGAAGTTTTGGACTTCGAAGCCGGCTGATCCGGGGAACGTGTTGATGACTGGATTTACCATTGGGAATGGAAGACAAGGAGGTGAGTTTGGCNNNATTGGCAGANNNATGAAATGTAGTTATAGGTTATATACTGACGAANNNCCACATGGTTTACCGCTGGGTATTCCCGGTGATGACTTGCTTTGTCTCAACGATGATAGCATCTGGCGCGGTGGCCCGTTTGCAAACTCGGTAAGACATGATGGTTCTACAATAATCACANNNGCTAGGNNNCTAAGACGCAAANNNAGCTACACGGGAGGAAACCCTTCATCATCGCTGGCTCACTTCCTGCCCGGAATCCAGCAGGCCATCTTCCAGAATGGAACAGGAGGCATGTTATCAATACTAGCAGCGTATNNNGAAACCTCACTAATCTTCTTCATCAGANNNATCCGCATTATACGGCGGATCAGCAGACTACGGCTCCTANNNAGCCCTGCAAACCTTACAGTATCCATTGCGGGAGTGACCAAGTACTCAAAGTATAAGAGAACGCTGGACCTGGAAACAGCATTACACAGCGCTGAATTTACTGCCAACGGAGCTACGTTTTCGACGTACGTGAGATATCGTACACTTTCAGATCTCCTATACTTACTCTTGTGTCCAGTGCAGTTCTGCTCCTTTCCCGACCAAGTCTGCGTCTACCACGTCAGCTCCAACAAACCACTCCCCCAAATCACCTTCGGCCTGGTCGACAATTATCGCACCAACCCACCTTCCACCGTCAAATGTTCATCTAGCGGCATTTGGCTAAGCGGACGAACCGTGGCCGACGATGGTGAGGGTCTCATTGGCATGAAGATTGATGCCCAGGCTCGTGCTCTTCCTTCTGCCGGACTAAAAGCCACATGCAACAGCAACGGCCAAACTGTTCTCAGCACAAAGTCCGTAACGTCGGTCACTATTGTCGTGGCTTCGGGCACAGAGTACGATGCAACCAAGGGCAATGCTGCTCACAACTACTCCTTCCGAGGAGCTGATCCGTATCCTGGCGTCGTAAAGACGATTAGTGCTGTGTCCAAGAAGAGCTACAACACGATCCTTCAAAGTCACGTTAGAGACCATGGCGAGTGGTTCAACAAGTTCACTTTGGATCTACCTGACCCCCATAACTCTGCAGACGTCGACACGATGGATTTGCTCACAAACTACTCGACGGACAAGGGCGATCCGTTCGTCGAGAATCTGCTGATTGAATATGGACAGTACATGTTCATTGCTTCGTCGCGGCCTGGATCGCTGCCCCCGAATCTGCAGGGTTCATGGGCTCCGGATGGAAACCCGGCGTGGAGCTCTGACTACCATATCGATGTCAATGTGCAGATGNNNGTAGTCACCTTGTCTGAACTTCATCATCTAGATTTTACTAACAGAAATTCCATCAGGAACCACTGGCATGTCGAAAAGATGGGTTTGGGCGGCCTGACTGATCCTCTGTGGGACTTTATGACTTACACCTGGGTTCCTCGTGGGACGGAGACGGCAAACCTATGGTACAACGTGAGCGGTTGGGTCGCTTTTACCAATACCAATATCTTTGGTCATACGGCGNNNGTTATCNNNCACATTGATTGCAGATCCTTCTTTNNNCATNNNGCACAGGAAAACGACGCAACTTGGTCGAATGTCGCGCATGACATTGCCTGGATGAGTATGTGTCCAATTGTTGGTGACAGCAGAGAACGGGAAGACATTGCTAATCGCGTTCGAGTGGCACATGTGTGGGATCGCTACGACTATGGCCGTGACAAGAAATGGTATGCGTCTGTGGGATATCCTCTCATGAAGGGCGTGGCGAGCTTCTGGGTCGACATGATGGTGCCAGACGAATACTTTAAGGACGGCACCTTGGTGGCCAACCCTTGCAACTCTCCAGAGCATGGCCCAACGGTAAGTNNNCTCATCNNNTTGTTTAGAAATGAGGCTAAGAATTCCGTGATAACTTTCGGATGTGCTCAGTTCCAGCAGGTGGTCTGGGAACTCTTTGACCACATCATCAAAGATTGGGATGCATCGGGCGATACTGACACGGCCTTTTTGAAGCGGGTCAAAGAATCGTACAGTAAACTTGATCCGGGCGTCCATGTTGGAAGCTGGGGCCAGATCCAAGGCAAGTGTTTTNNNCCCGTATCAAAGAGACTGACGAGGAGATTGAGCNNNCCCTCCTTCAGATGGAAGATGGACATTGACACTAAAAACGACACGCATCGTCACTTGTCTCACCTGTACGGATTCTACCCCGGCTATGTCATCTCCAGTGTCTACGCAGACAACAAGACTGTCATGGATGCCGTCGCCACCAGCTTGTACTCTCGCGGAAACGGCACCGAGGACTCCAACACAGGCTGGGAAAAGGTCTGGCGAGGAGCGTGCTGGGGCCAACTTGGTGTGGCCGACGAGGCATACAAAGAGCTCAAGTACACCATCGACATGAACTTTGCAGCCAACGGACTGTCGGTGTATACAACTGGCAGCTGGCCGTATGAAGTCACTCTGCCCTTCCAGATCGATGCCAACTTTGGTCTTTCAGCGAATGCGCTGGCTATGCTGTATACCGATCTGCCCAAGAAATGGGGCGACAACAGCGTTCAAAAGGTAATTCTTGGACCGGCGATTCCTCAGGAATGGGCTGGTGGAAGCGTGAAAGGAGGGAGTTTGAGAGGAGGTGGGACGGTCGATTTTAGCTGGGACGATGAAGGAGTCGTTAATCGAGCGGTGGTGCACGGGAGAAGGTTGCCGCTTGTTGTTGTGAATAAAAATGGCAAGGTGCTGGCAAGGCACTAAAAAGGCAATTTTAGCTGAAAGAATGAAAGAATAAATGCTGGTATGCAGTGATCTCAATCTCAATCTCTTTGAAAGATAGATAATGAAGATGCGAGGTGGAGATTTCCATGGGATCAAAAAAGAAACGCACTGGAAGCTCCCCCCAGTTTGCCGCTAAATAAACAACGGCGCCTGTAGAAGCTTAAATTAGCGCACCGCCCTTGTGCCTGGTGGCGACTGTGGCCAATGAATGACGCATCCCGCATCAGAGGCGTCACCAAACTGGCGCTTGCACGGCCAACCAAGAGACGCCGTGATGACGTTTGCATGTGACGGGCGCCTGTTTCCAAGAATATGGAGGAATCACCATGATGCTATTTAAATGCTTTTGTGGTGGCGGCACGGGGATTTCTTTGCGCAGTTGAGCTTCTGCTTCCGTCTCTTCTTCTGCAACATATATCTGGGTGCTATTCAGTTGACCAGACCCTTTCAGCGCTTCATCAGCTGCTGCATGCACTGAACTGATCTAAAGCACCGACAGCCCCGCCGACGAACCACTGCAAACAACCCCGCGATTTGATTGCGTTGCATCGCATCGCATCGCATCGCCTGTACATTAAATCCTCATCCTATCAACATCCAGGTTTGCTGGTATTATACATATTCGTCGCTATCATCATCATCATGGCCTCTGGACACAATGTTCGTAGCAGTCCTTCTAACCTTACGGTATAGAACCCTCAACTAACTCGCAACCTCATCAGGATCCGAAGCTGCTCTACTCGGTCGAGGGCATCAAGGCTTACCACATTGCAAATGGCACCGAGCAGTCTCTAACTCCCTCGGGCCCCCAGACTCTCTCACTGCTCATGGTCCCAACCTCGTCTGGCTTTGCGGAAATCGGCAACGGAGAGCAAGACTTCTATCTTCACCTTCATCTNCCCCCCGAGCTCGATCTTCCACTTCCTGCGACCACGCAAATCTACCACCAGCCCCCTAGCAGCTATCTGATTCCACGATGGGATCTCGGCCCCGGCAACGGCGCATTCACACGCCTAGAGTTCCCTGTCGTCGGAAGCAGGCCTGGCGTGCAGGAGGACGTCGACACGTTTGAGACGATTCTTGCGCAATGCACCGCATTCCTAGAGAGAACGCCAGCTCCCCCTCCGGAAAAGTCCCGCAGACCTACCGACAGACCTACCGAGCGCAAACCATCTGATGCTGCCAGAGCAAAGGCAAGGGAAGCTGGCAGAGATGAACCACCCGCTTACAACCCCGCCAATTTTGAGCCCGGCGAAGGTTATGCCCAGGGCAGCCATAGCTCGCACATTGCGGGACGCATCGTGCTGGTTGACGAAGAGGATGGCAGCGTCATGGGAGAGCTGAGCGATGGCTTCAACGTTGTCGAAGACGGTGCCATTAAACCCGGCTCCAAGGTAAGCATATTCTCCTGCCATCCCCCCAAGTCCGCTGTTGCCAGAGGCTCACATATTTTGACCCCAGAACCCGTCGAGATTATTCTTCCCGCCGATGGCAGCCACAACATCTCCGTTCAGCCCGCCTACGACTACATCGAAGATACTATGCACCCGGCATACAGAACATCAACTATTGTCTCGTCAGCGTCAAAGGCCTCGCGGCTGCTCATCACCACATCCGACTATGTCGCAAAAGTAATGCAGAACCAAGCAGATAACTTGACCAAGAGCATCAAGCCTGCCACAAAGCCCATGACATTCGCCCCCACGACCCACGAACACATACGCCGTATCAACCAATATTCCACCAAAGTCGCCACCTTGTCAGCCCAGACCATTGGTTCCATCAACCAGTTTGCCCAGAACTTCGGCGCCGGCATGTCCAAGCGCAAGGATGGCCGGGCTCGAGGATACGACAAGGAGGGAAATGTCATCGAGACTTACAAGCCGGGCGTGCTCAACAAGAGCTTGATGGCCTTTAACACGGTAGTCGACGGCATGGAGCATGCTGGACGGACTTTGCTTACCAGCACGACATCGAGCATGTCGACGGTTGTTGGCCACCGTTGGGGTCCTGAAGCGGGTGAGCTGTCCAGAAACCTTGGAAGCGGGTTCAAGAATGTCGGACTCGTTTACATCGACGTTACTGGTGTTTCTCGTCGTGCCATTCTCAAGAGCGTTGCCAAGGGCATGGTTGTCGGCAAGGTCAAGGGAGGCGGTCAAATCATTGTCGGCGGCGACAACGGATCCGACGCAGCTCTCGTCTCTGGAGGCAACGGTAATGGTAATGGTAACGGCAATGGTAGCAGCAATGGAAGAGGCAACGGCAACGGCAACGGGAGAGGTAATGGAAATGACAATGGCAAAGGCAATGGCAATGGCGATTCAAGCACAATACACAACACATACGGCGGCGGAATCAACATCCCCGGGAGCAATGATTGGGATGCAAAAGGGGTTAGGGAAGGGAAGAAGCCGGCCTGGNNNTGTGTCTATGTGTGTGTGTTGGAGTGTGTATGACTGGTGCTGTACATTGATACCACTGATATGAGTGATGACCACCTACCTAGTAGTGCATTTCGAACGTCATTTTGTAATATGATATAAGCAAATACGATTCTTGACATGTTGAGACAATCAAGTACTGCTGCTCTCATGATTGATTGATATTTGCGACAACTGCCATAGACTTTGCGCCAAAGAATGAGGATCACGTGCGCACGCGGACAGGCGATGACGGCACAATTCCGCCAGCTCAAGATAGCTTCTAGGACATCAATTTAACCAAACGCGTCAAAGAGGCGCTTTTCCTCTGCCACCAACGCCCTCTCCTTCGCCATGCAAAAATCACGAATTCTCCGGTTTTGAACGAATAATCTTCAGCTTCAAATTGCGAAACTCACCGCCTGCGATGCCAATTCGCAGCTCGAATGCTTCGTTTGCTTGACCCTCGTCCGCCTTGACCCCACCAACTGCACCGTGTCCCGCGATCCAAAAGATTGGCTTCAAAGCAACCAATGTGCCGATTCGAGCTCCTGGGCGTCGTTATTCTTATCATTCAGCGCATCAGCGACTCGCTCAAGGCCAGAAAAGCCGGCAAGAGGTCCGTCACCAGCACGGAATGCTCGACCTCTCATAGCTCTGACGCCTGACCCTGACTTTTTCGCATTCTTCCAGATCCTTGCAGCCCGAGCCATGCTCCACGAAATCCTCCTCTCTCTCTCGGGGCATCCGTCGCCTCTCCTCCGAGCCGGAGCTGCCGACTCGAGCCCGGTGTCCGGCGTCACGCCTTCGGAACGCCAGCTACTAGCCTCGGCGGCGCATCTCAGCGACATCCACATCAAGCTCATCAAGTACGCCGGCCAGACTGCGGGTTCTCACCCGTCACCGATATGCAGGGCCGTGGGTACGGCGATACAGTCGATCCACCTGTCTGCCTTTCAGCGCAAGATATTGGAGGTGGAGGAGAGCATACTGAAGGAGGACCCGGAGCTGGTGGGCGAATACAACATCGTGCCTCTGACGGCCGTGATGGGAGAATTTACGCAATGGACGAGGCGCTTTGAATGGCTCTGGGATATTGTTCAGTTTATGATGCTCAAAGATGAAAAGGGTCCCTGTCGCGGCTCTCAGATTATGAACCGCCTGCGAACTGAGCTGCAGAGCGGCTATCGGGACGTGGAAGAGGCGGCGATGAGCCTGGTAACGGTGGCAGAGACTGCGTGGCTGAAACAGGTGTCAGCTTGGGTTCTCTATGGGAGACTGCCGAACCTAGGAGGCAATGACTTNTTTATCCAAAAGGTGGACGGGACTGCCGAGTACATCTACGAACCAGAACTTCTGCCGGGATTCGTCACACCAGCCACAGCGACGTCGATGCTCTTCATCGGCAAATCACTAAACCACACGCGTGTCCGAGCAACAGTCGACTCGGGCATGGGAGGATTAGATCATCTCTCGACAAAACTCCAAGAGCTGGCTAGTCTGTCTTTCCCAGTGAATGGCGCCACATTCGCGAGAACCATTGTTTCCATTCGGCTATCCCTCTCACAAAACACCCTTCAAAAGATTTTACCCACCGCCAAAGTCATTGAGACATTGCAACTGCTCCGAGAATTCTTCCTACTAGGAAGGGGAGAGTTTGCCATGGCCTTGACGCAGGAGGCAGACGACAGAATCCGAAATCGCTGGAGAAGAGCCGGCAACCTAGCGCACGAGAGCAAAGACGGTGTGAAGAATGTTACCGTCAAAGACGGAGAAGTCTCTGCCGTTTTAGCAAGGACTTGGGCTGTCCTGGTAGCCATGCAGCGGAACCAAGTAGAAGAAGACGAGCTATTAGAGCTCGCAAGAGATTTACTTCGGCTACACCTCACCAAGGCCAGCCTCACGCCTGTCAACGTCAGTCCAGGCCTCAATGCCGAGGAAGCCAAGCTGCTTGCCTCGTCACCATTTCGAAACCTACTATTTTCAACTCCCGTCACCCTATCCATTCAACTACCGTCCCCCCTCGACATGGTCATCTCACCCTCCGACCTCCAACTTTACTCCTGCATTAATTCTTACCTCATGTCCATGCGTCGAGCCCACATCCGCCTCACCGACCTATGGAAAATCACTTCGCTACGACGACATCATCCTGCACCTCGTGGAGCAACCGAATACGCTGGCATCCTCCGAGAGCGGTGGTCAGCCCGATCAGCAGCCCTCCGAAGCTCCTGGACAACCGCCAGCGCAGCAATCTTCTTCCTCGGCGAAACAGAAGCATACTTTCAGACAGAAATCGTCGAGGGCCTCTGGGAAGGCTTCCTCACTTGGCTAACGGGAAAAGAACGACGACGAGAAGGCGGTCGCTCTGGAGCCGCAACTCCAGCCGCACACTCTGCTAAACACAGCACAGCGACGATGGACTGGAGACCTAGCTCCTCTAGCAACGCCGCAAATCCAAACGACGTGTCCAAAATCCTCGCTCGTCCTGCTCCTGATCCGCAAACCCTTACTACAGCGCACTCTCTGTATCTTCGTACGCTCGTTCACCATCTGCTCCTTACACAACCCACCTTCACGAACCTCCTCTACACGCTCCTCAACCACATCGACCATCTCGTCACGCATATCCAGAGACTACACTCCATATTCACCTCCATCGACCTCGAGACCGACGCCGGCGTGCTCGACTCCTCGACCGATCTTAATCGCGAAGAGCAGCATACTATGGCGCTCATACGGGGCGTAGAGGACAAGATCCAGCGGGGCATAGAAGACGTCATTGCTGCGCTGCGGGCGCTCGAAGGCGACGTCGAGTTTCTCGCGCGGTGGGAGGGCCTTGATGGCACGGAGGACGGGCATGAGGAGTATGGCGATGGGGAGAAGTATGTTCCTGTGAGGGTTGGAGGGATTAATCGTCTGTTGATGAAGCTGGACTTTGGAACGTGGATTACAACTCAAGGAGAGTATATATAGAAACAAGTGTTTGGTTAATTCATCTTGGAGACTGGCGTCATCTCGTTAGGTATTGGTTATTATGCTAGGCGTTGTAGTAGTATTCTCATATCAAATTCACTTAATAGAAGGACGAAAAGGAAAAATAGGAGCCATCAAGATGGGGAGCCAAATGACTTCATTCTCGATTCATGGCGGCCAAAAAAAGATCAAAATGATCCCAGCCAATCTATCTATGTGTGCCTTATTTATATACGCTATATCCAATGCCGTCATATCAAAGTCATATCCAAATCCATATCCCAAAAAGAAAACAGCGCAACAATTTCTCGGCGCTCAAATAATCGCAAAGGGGGGTTTGTGATTAGAAGTAAAGAAGGAGAATGAGAAAAGAAAAAGCAAAAAATGTTCCCAAGCGCCAGCAATATATATGTGTATGTAAATGTATCCCGTTATATATCCCTTTCCCATGCAAATTATGCAAATCCCTTTTTTGTTCTCTCGCTCGTCGTCATGAAGGTTGCGCTTCATGTTCAAAAAGTCACCTCAAATTCCAAGTTTCAAATTCCAAAAAAAGCAGACGCTCGCTAATGTCATGACATGTTCATAAAAAATCCTTTTATCTTTCCGGTCGTGATGTGTTATACAAAGGAAAATGCAAGACAAATGAAAAGATCAAATGAGTGTGAGGTAGAGACTGGACGGATGAGTGCGTCCCATCGCTTTATTCTATAGTGTTTCGTAAGTCGTGTTTCATGATATTGTGATATTGTGGTTTGTGTTTATGTGTGTTTGTCGTGTTATTCAAGATTTTCTGAGTATAGAGTTTGTTGTGTTTTTATAGAATGCGATGTGTCTGTGTCTGTGTCTGTTTCTGTGTTTATAAGAAAAATCTGTCGATGTGGTTTGCAATGGCACGCTTTAATAAGCAAGGACAGTGTGTCCCCTGAGGTTTCGCAGTGGGCCAAGCGCATGGGCTTTATTCAATAGGCCGTGAACAAGAGCCTTTGTTCGGGGCTGTGGGACCGAAACAGTGATGTTTTTGCTCACAACGGCGGTAGAAGGAGCGGTGGTGGCTGTGGCAGTCGCTCCAGGAGCCGTGTGAGGCCGGGCTGGGGTGACGGGACGGGTGTAAGTGCCAGCCTTCTTAGCCGGAGGCCAGCGGCTGAGAATGGAGTCGTCAACGACAGCAATGAGGCCGGTAGCGATGATGACACAGAAACCAGGNNNGAAACAGTAACATGTATGCAGTGAGAAGGCAACAACNNNCTCAGCTACGTCAGTAAGAGCCTCAATGATAGAGCTGTCGTTGATCCACATGTAGCAGGGGGANATCCAGTTGCCCGCAGCCTGGTCAGCCTCGACCTGGTTTGGGGCCCGGCCTTCCGGAGTAATAACCGCCACAGGCTCCGTCTCCTTGTCGCGAATCAGATGGAACGCGGCCTTTCCAAGCGCCTTGTCCATAACACGGCGCCAGGCGTAGGTGTGTCCCCACCACTGAAAGTCGTACTGCTTGCCTGGGCGACGCACAATGTCCACGCGAGCGTAGTTGCTGAACTCCAGCTTGAGCGTGTTGAGCGGGATGGGTCGGGCCGAGGGGAGCTTGGGCTCGTCTGAGTCGGAACCAGCCACATCCTCAGAGTAGATGGAACCACCGCAGCCCCAAGAGTTGTTGCTGCCGATTGAAGGACGACGAGGGTTAGGAGTAGAAGCCATAGCAGCAGCCTTTTCGGCAGAGGCGCCGCTAGATCGGCGGAATGAAGTCTTGACCGAGCGCAGGGCACTGGTGACGGAGCGTGAGAGCGAGGATGAGGAAGAGGTTGCTGGTCGCTCAAGGAGGGGATTGGCACCCTTGGAGTTGCAAACCTCGCGGCCAGAGTCGCGGCAGTATCGTCGCAGGGAGAATTCTCGCTTGGCAAGATCATGCATGCGCAGGTGGAAGAGCTGGATGGCAACAGCACGGCGACGACGGGATGAGTTATCCGGCACAATGGCGTCGACGCGGAGGTTCATGTTACCATCGGCGGTTCGATCGTCATGTCGGATAGTTAGACGGTCCATTGACGGGAAGAGATGCGCAAACGTCTCGGGATCTGAAGATCGGACTGAGATCTCGGGCACTGGCATGCAGTTGTATGGAGGCAGCGTAGAAGGAGGAATACCCGATACGGCGCAGTTGTCTCCCTCAGCATCCTTCTTGTCACTGTCCGAGTCGTGGTGGGACTCTGAAGACCTGTCGTCTGAGTAGGCAGAGTCGTATGTGTAGACGGATGAAGACGAGTCTGAGCCAGTGTCAACGATGGATTGGGGCAGGTCTTCCCAAGTATCGCGCTCCCAGGTATCCCTCGATGAGTGACGAGAGTCGTCGTAGTAGGAACCAGACACGTAGCTGGAAGTCTGATCGTGTTGACGACTTGACGCATAGTAGCGACTTGAAGCTGTTGTGGAATTCCTACTACGAGCCATGCTAGAGGCCGTAGTCCTGCTAGCCCTTGACGCCGCACGAGCCTGTCGCCTTGAGGGGACGGCCATTGCTGTTAGATGTTGAGCGATAAAGGGTCTGAAGGAGCTGGATTGAGAATTGATAAAGGTTGTTATCAAAGTGTCTTTGTCTGTTGTAAAGCGGTTGTAGTTGTTGATATGTTATATAAGACAGAGGTAGGTGTAGGTGTTAGTGAATTGGGGTCTTGTCCTTGGTGAGAGTCGGTGTCGGTTTATATCAAGAGCACAAACTAATGACAAATGCGACGGCGACCCAATCATGCAATTGTGCACATAAGCTGCAAGCTCTATCGAGTTTTCGGAATGTAGACGGCAAGGGACGTCATTAGAGTGCAGAATGCGTGTGTTTTGGTCAAAGTAAAAGTGCTAGTATATCGAGCTATAGAGTCGAGAGTCTTCCAAGCGTAAGATCATGATCGCACCCGTGGTGTGATATATGTGCAAAGACTCGACCCCTTCCGTTATGTCATCTCACACTTCGGATGCGCCAGTCACTCGTGCATTCTAGCGGATCTATTAGGCGGCAAGCCACTCTCGACTCTTTACTGTGTTCGGCATGCAGGCCTTTGGGCCAAATGAGAGATACAGCAAGGCATGCAAGCCCAGAGGAGGGAACAAAACATGGAGGTGGTTAATGGGACAGGGGCGTGTGAACCGGGTAGAGTCCAAGTGCCCGCCGGGGGCTGTGTGTAAGGCGAGTGGCCCAATACCGGCTTGCTGGCAAAATACGGGGGAGTGTGCGCTTGGTCAAGCACCAGCAAGGAGAAGAGCAGAATTTTCACTCCAAACAGAGGCTCCAATTCGCCCTGGCCTGTGGGCAACGGGTCCAAGAAGGGGCCTGGGCAGTGAAGGGGACGCCAGCGCAATGGGCCGCAGCCGCAAAGTCGACAGCCGCGTGTTCAAGTCTAATGGAAGACCCTAGCTCGCGCATATCGATGGATCCCCCTCCTCTGTAAGTCGGCCTCTAGGCTTCTCTTTTCGCTCCAGTGTCCAATGGCGGCCGCGGCTGCACGATGCAGGAGCTTAGAGCCTTGGGTTTTGGGCACTCAGAGACCTGCAACTCCTGGAAAACCAACATCCCCAAGGACCGTCCGGACATGGCACATCTGCATCAAAGACCGAGTTGAGTGCATGTTTCCCCTCTTACATGCCGTACAAAGAATAGCCCGGGGAGCTGTCTCGGCGCATCGTAAAAAAAGAGATGGAGCCTATGGTTGGGGTAAATCATTTCTGCTTCGTCCGCGATGTCCATCCCTGTTGCCGCGGCGCTTTCTAGGACCTCTCAGAGCCCACCACCCTGAGATGCGTCCACAGCGTTCTGACACATATGAGATCGATGACACCATAGTGCTCCGCCAGTGTTGGTTGGAGCAGCTGTATCATGTATGCGAGGCGTCAGCAGCGATATGCTATGCCGAGAAATAAAATTTTATCCATGCTCTTTCATTTATTCTGCATTTTTTCAATGGTTATTCCCATGCCATTTCTCCTTTGGCCTTGGCTTGCTCGCCCGATGTCCCTGTAGCATTTTGCTGCTTGTCGTTTCCGATAGTGCCCGGTTCGCGAGTAACAATACCTGTAACCCCCGGTTGGCTTCCCGCTCTGCTACGTGGCGAGCAACCGACCACGATGGAGATGGAGATGGAGAGGACTTCAGCTACCAGCTCGTAACTCTCACCTGTCCCATACGCTAGTTCGTCTGCGCAGATGATGAAATCGACGAAGAAACAAAGGAGAAGTCGCAAGATGGTCTCCTCGCTTTCGGCCATGTACTGCGCAAATCTTGGGCTCTCACCGTCGGCAAACCCCATATGGCCGCTGAATGACCATGTGCAAAGCCCAAAGATTCATCATCACCTGGAGGATCGGTGCAGTCATCGTCGACTTGACAAGGCCATGATAGTGGTCCCAGCTGTAAGCCAACAGTCCCTGGCCCTGTCTGAGACACCAGGCTCTACTCGTACAAGTACAGTACGCGCAACAGCGCACGAGACAGCGCCCCAATAGAGTCACACGTCCTTGCCAGCCTCTCGGTACCGGGAGCGCCGCCTCACTGAAAATAGCACTGCTGCGTATACATGGTACGAGTACTGTAATCGTACACTGATAGTCGGCACCATCGCTAGCCAGCGCCCGCCTCTGTCTCCTTGTCCCCCTCTCTCCCACGCTTCGCTCTCTCTCGTGATGACAGAGACCTGTTCCCCTGGACACCTGGTGCTTGGCGCTGGATCTGCCAGTGGGCGCTTGGGTGGCACCAGAGTGAACAAGTCACCGCCGGAGCGGCGCTCTAAACCCAGGCTGGCTGCTACCGAAATGCGCTGGCAGGCTGATTGGACGAGAGCCCAAAGGATAAGAAGCTTGCCGTTGACACATCAGCAGTTTGTGGCTGCAGCTAGATGGATTGAGCGAACAGCAAATCCGCATCGGTACGATCGATGGGGCCGCCATGGCTGCCCAACCTTCAGGCAAAGACTGCCAGGCCACTCGCTCGCTTGAGCGTGTCTCTCGGAAAATAGCAAGCACCCTTGGCTTGGCTTGGGACATGTGCATTATTCGTCCCCGTGTGGTGTTTGTTGTCTCTTGCTCATTCATCACTGGCGGATGACACGCACGAGGCCCAACAATGCAGATTTCGATTTGCATTTGCACTGTGGTCTAAGATGCATGCTTTTGCGGCTGCATAATTCTTCGACCTACGAGGCACCGTATCATTGGCCTGCCTGCTCGGGAAGAAGATGAGAGAAAAACGAGCATCCATCAGGGTAGCATTCTATATCGCGAAATAATCACCAATGGCAATGGGCAATTGGCTTTTCCTGATGCTGAGCAGTAATCGGGCCCTCAGCCTTGCCTATCACAAACTTGCAAAAAATCTGCGATGCTGTGCGGTTGCTTTTATCCTCTGCCGGCCTCATTCGCCCGTCATTTTGCGCAAGAATCAGTTGATTGAGCTGCACAGGAGCCAATGCAGGCATTCCCAATGCTGATTTCCCCCATTGATTATCGTACAAGAGAGAAATGTAACGGCATGAAGGGCTCGGATACGTCCAGCTGCCAGCCCGCCGCCACCAGCGACGACGAAGACATTATCCAGGTGAATATCCAGTTGGCTCGATAAGAGCGACGAGAGTTGCATCAATAGCCTGTGGTGCCAGCGTGGTGTGTGTCGGCCACCCATTCGTCCATTTCACGCCACTTGCGAGTCGTGCCTTGGACACGAGCTGGCCGGCAGACGATGCGACGGCTTGGCCTTTAGCCCGCCAGGCGCTGCGCTTTTCGTCCAATCCTTCCAGGCAATAGTACGGAGCAATCTCGCTGTGAATATCGACAGCAGCACCAGAACATAGAAATTGGCCACCGCGTGACGCTCTCGTAAAGGCATACCGAGGTCTGTCATGGCTTTTGGATTCATGTTGCGGCATGTACGGCAAGCTTCTTTTTGCCTCTTCTTTTTCACCGCGATTTGCCACCAAATGGATCAAGCATAAGTCGTCTGCCATCAGCCGTTTCTGATAGACCTCATGTGGGGGACATGGCTTTCAGAGTCCAACCACACACGCACCCCGCATAATTACATGTTGCACTGCAGGGAGGGGGAAGACAGATGACCTCGCGATAATGCCGTCTGTCGAGTCGTTTTAGAGACCGAGGACGGCAGAGAACTTGGATTTCGCCTGCCATGTGTACAAGACCGGTAGCGAGATGGAGTGGTAATAATTAATTGTACGAGACACGCAGAGAAGTGAGAAGTGAGGAGAGGAAAAGAGGAAGATGCAGGCGACAGAATCAGGAGATTGAATAATATGCAGTGCATGGAGGTTGCAGCTTCCCTAGGTATCAATTGCTGCTGCCATGCCCGATGGTTATCGATAGGCACTTTGGGCCTCGGTCAGTGATGTCACAGGTGAGGCAACAAAGTGCAGGTACACGTACATGAGACGGGGGAGGCGAGAGCAAGGAAAAGGGAGGAAACGATGGGACAGCACAAGTACGAGTACCTCCCACGACTTGCGTGTAATCGTGTGATGATCCATCCAATCGCCCGTCTCCTAATTTAGCACTGCAACTGACGGTTTGCTTCTAGAACACGGAACGGAACCATTCATTCATTCCATCATTCACTGTGGACTGACTATTGGATTCAACGTTTCCTCGATTACGGAGCTCTCATACACTACAGGGGCTACGACCACGGGAAGCAGCAGCTCTGGCGGCTCCGAGAACCTGGACGGACATGGAGTGCTGCTCAACACTGCCAGACACCGACGACGCTGTTGACTCGTAGCATGTGCTCGTATGTATGTACTACCTTACCTTGCTGTGCCTAATGTATCACCCAGACATGATATGCCGTCTTTCGGATAGCCGCATTGCCTTGTTCCCTCACTCACATGCTGGTGCTGGTGCTGGTGCTTGTGTCACCTTGGTTCCGCGCCCTCGTGCTCTCTCGTGCTCCCTCGTGCTCCTTGCTCCTTGCTTCATGCTTCATGCTTCATGCTCTCATGCTCATGCGGGCATCTTACAAGCTAGTATCACCGTACATACTCGACGTCCACTCAAACACGCGACAAGCTGCCATTGGCCGGTCTGTGAGCCTCTGCAACGCTATTTTCAGGTACCAGGCTTCAATCTCGAGATCCGATTCGCCTCTACTGCCGGAATAATATTCCCCCTGGCCGCCACCACCGAACCCCTACACCGTCTAATCGCTGTCTCTCTTTGCAAACTCCCCGCTATCGGCCGCGATACTCCACGATGCTCCACGATGCTCCACGATTCGGAAACCCAAGGCCCAAGCCATTATCGCGGTCCGGATGCTAGTTGGCTTGGACCCCTCCTCGTATCTCCTTCATCCGTTTTGCCGTCAGCTTTGTCGCTCTGGCTTGACGCATCTCCATCGCCCAACTCTGCCCTCCAATAAACGCTTCTTCTCCCTCGAGTCCAGACTCTCTGCTCTGCCACTGGCTCTGGCTCTAAGCGAGCATCTCCGCCCCGGTCCGTCCAAGCTTGCCCTCCGAAGATGACGGCCGATGCCATCTCCGGCTCCGGGCCCGCATCCGGCTCNCCCCAGCCTCTCCGGCTGCTCATCCTCGAGGCCGACACGCCGCAGCCCATCACAAACGCCAAATATGGTGGTTACCGCGGAGTCTTTACTGCTCTGTTGACGGCGGCGGCGGAATCTATGGTTCCGCCACGGCAGCTCTCCGACGTGGCCACAATCACGGCGCACAACATTGTGGAAGACATGCAGTCGTACCCGCCGCTGGACGACGTCGACGCCGTTCTAATTACTGGCTCGCGTCACACGGCATATGAGGATGACCCCTGGATCCTAAAGCTGGTGGAGTATGCAAGGCAGGCCATCGACACCGGTCGCATCAAGGTCGTGGGCGTGTGCTTTGGCCACCAAATCATTGGCAGGGCCATGGGTGCGCGGCTCGGCAGGAGTGATAAGGGCTGGGAGGTGGCCGTCACCGAGGTTGACTTGACCGACAAGGGCAAGGCCATCTTCCAGCTTGACAAGATGGTGAGCTCCCTGTCGCTGCTGCTTTCACTAGGTTGTACTGTATTGCTTGCGCTAACACGCACCTTTCTTGCACGGATTCATCAGATGCATCGCGACGTTGTTCTAGAATTTCCCAAGGGTGCAGTTCCCCTCGGCGGAAACGACATGTGCCCAGTCCAGGCCATGTACAGCCCTGGTCGGTACATCTCCGTCCAAGGCCACCCCGAGTTTACGGGCGACATCGTGACCGAGGTCCTTACCAACCGACACAAGGCTGGTATCTTTACAGACGACATGTTCGAGGACGGCATGAAACGTACACCCATCGAACACGACGGCGTCGCCATCGCAAAGGCGTTTCTCAACTTCATGAGGAGCGATTAAGTACATTGACAAGACACGATACTTGAGGTGGAATAGAGGCAGACATATGCAAGCGCTGATTCGACTGCCTCGTGCCCATATTAGCAGTGGGAGTCAAGGCTGGCACACTTTTTTTATGTACAAATACTCTTTTATGCATTCCTACTTCCGATTATAGACGAATCACATTTGCCAAAGTGCGGTGAGCTCTCACCTGCAGTGGGAGTTGGCTAAAATCCGATTCATACGTTCACGTCCATCCCCGGAACTTTTCTATGCGGTGCTTGCCTTGGGTTGCATATTCTAACGCAGAGTCGCAGTAACCTCGCACAGAGAGCATAAACTGAAACATGCAGCCGCCTTTTCGTGGGTTGGATGAACTCGGCGAATGACGATTGAGGTGGTGACATGACGCATTCTGACCCCCGGATTTTGCCTTGGGGACTGAGAATTTGAGGTGTTGATCTTTTCGAAACGCATTTGATCACACAACAACAGATGTTGCTGAATACTATGCTAGACTAAGATATTGAGTTCTGCCTTATGACGAATATCAAGGGCCGATCGGAGGTGATCTACACCGCTACGGCCGCTTCCGACAAGATCAGATTTGGTGTTGCAGTTGCGGTTGCAAGTCACATGCGAATTCTGCACCACCACCAGTAAGAACTACTTGCGAAGAGTGTACTCTACCAACGGGAATAGTTTGATGATGATTGTTAGTGCTCACAAGGCTTAGATGCATTCATTTTACCATCCAACATTGATCTTATTTACAGCTAGACTATGTGAAAAATTGGTCTGCTAAACCCAGCTCTAGGGTAAATAATCAAATCTTGGCTGATGCTACTTGGGATGCCCTCAGGTAAAGTACATGTATTTTTACCACATTGCAGCCTAAATGTACCAAATTTTCTCGCTATTAGTATGCAGCATATGATTAGGTAGAGAGTATTGACATCAATTTGCTAAGTTAGAAGACTAAATTATATTGCAGTTCTTTGTACATATGTAGAAATATAGTATCGTCTTGTAGTACTGTGCTATGTTCAACCCACTCAATTGAAGCAATACGTAAACATATGATCAGTAAAGCTTAGAAATTATAAGGCGATTTAATAATCTCGCCATATGATACCAAGTCCATAAGTCAAGGAACGTAGTATCGTCTACTACTCTAGGCTGACTCTCGCTGACTCTCGTTCTTCTATATTGAGGCAAGTCATCATCTCCTTCCTTCTCCTTCATTCTGGCTACAGAGGGCGCGCCATCTTACACTACATGGCATAACTATAAGCTTACGAGGAATGAAGCATTTCAACTTCCCTAAATGGTGAGTCGATAACTTCAAACGCGACTCGGAATTTCGCTGCTCGGGATTTCGGTTGTCTGATATACTACCTCGTCAATGATGTGGTGAGAAAGTCGATTGGAGCACCCCATCAATGCCTGAAAAGAGCGATATCCGGCCACCTCCATCAATAGTCACATCGTTCCCTTCTCATAGGCAGCAACAATGGCAGGGGTCTTTTCGGCTTTCCAGTCTCTCGGGGCGGAATGTCTTCACACAGCCACCTTGACAGCAAATTCTAGTCGGGGTAAGCCGCTGAAATGAGCAGGTCGCTTTCTTTATTACCAAACGATTTGCCACTGGTAGTGGAGATGATGTATTAGCATGAGGAATCACTTGTAGGTTGTTGGTTGGAACAAATACAGACATCAAGGTACACATACCTAGATAGGTAAAGAATGAGAGGGGAGCGGAAGCGGCTGTGGCTTCCCATGGTAAGAGACAAGAGACACCTGTAGTTTAATGAATGAAACAATAAGATTTTGAGTAATAAATAGGAAACTTGCCACATTGGGTCCAGAAATGCGATGTGTTGCAGCAAGTGGTGCTTCCTTGATGCTATTTGAGGCTAGGTCCACGATTCCTTCATGTATCCTTGAACCAACGGCTAGTACATGTAAACTCGGACAATCCGCGAGTGCCGAGACGCCCTTAAGCTTACAATCAAGTGGATTTTCAACGGTTGTTTCCATGGCCAAGATCTCATACGTTACTTTTGCTAGTATGAGTGAATCGTATTACACTATACTCCTATCGACTAATGCCCATGCTAAAGATCTCGATCAGAAGCCACAATACTAACAAAATGACACTCGCTACACCTAGGTAAGCACGCACAGACAGAAGCAAGCTCGATGTTGACGCGTAGTACCTGTACCTTACAGTAAAAGATTTGTTTCATGCGTTCAATGTCACGCAACCTTGCCTCCTGCCCTATGCAGACATGGATTGAGCTGTTTTACCCCTGGTGCTTACTAGCTACCCCTGTCTTAGATCCATTGCTTGCCTGGAATCGAAACGCGCGGTAGTTGTTTGCCAAAGATTAAACGAATCCTAAAAATGAGAACAGTCGGTCATTGCCCGTCCTGCATCTTGTTAGTCATTCAGAGACCTCGTAGCTTTGTTTTCTGTTCTAGTTGGCCATGCTCCCCGTTGAAAGGTTTGTATTTCTCATATGCCGGCATTTGCTTAGGCGAGTCACGTCAAAACTTTTATTCTCCGTTGACAGGCAGCGAAAAGTTGACTTCCCCTAGAATCAGCTGATGTAGATCATCATACCAGCTAAAAATAAGCGGAGCACTTAACTTCTAATTTAGGCAATCTGGATAGGTAAATGGATTCGATGAAAGCCCGCTTTGTGCGAACTGTTCTAAGCGCTAGACACCAAAGCAGAAGCTCCAAGATCCAGGGCGCTGTTCGATCTATCCATGTCCTTTGAAAGCATGAGAAAGACGTCGGCATGCCCGTGCTTTCAAAACTAATGGCAAGATGCAACGGTTACACGTGGCTGGGGTAGAGTTGCAGTTGCTTGGGACAGACGAGCCGAGAAATATTTGATTATATGGATTAGAAACATAGGTTAGGAGACATTGAAATGAGTATATAAGGCAGTGGTCTGGCCCATACCATCAATTCATCTCACCACTCATCTCAAGACAAAACTTCAAGCTTCACTACAATCAAAATGCAATTCTCCCTTGCCATCGCCGCCTCTGTGCTGGCTGCCACCGCTTCGGCTGCTCCCGCAACCGTCTCCGGCACAAACACCAACGGCTCCATCTTCATGTTCGGAGACCCAGCTCCCGCTCGCAACCTTCTCAACCAATTTGGTGCTTGCGGCCTCACCACCTACTTCGTCGGCCAGGTCCCCGACGACATGCCCCTGGTTGCCATGCCCGCCAACATCTTCGACCAGTACGGCTCTGCTCAGCACAACACTCTCTGTGCCAAGATCATCACCCTCACCCGAAACGGTGTTACTCGCCAGGCTGCTATTGCGGACCGCAACCTCAGCAACACCAACTCCATTGACATGACCCTTGATCTGTGGGAGGCCTTTGGTGGACACGACAACGACGGCAGCATCATTCCTGGCTTCAGCTGGTCCATTGCCAACTAAGGAGTTGATGGAGGTGGCCTGCGGTTGAGTAGACTGCGACCTGTACATATTTCTACTCTCTTTCTGATGTATATATTTATGACTTTTGAGCCCTCTCGGCAGGAGATTCTTGTATATATATGATCCTGCATGGGAGGGCAGATGTTTATATGAAGGCAAATCTATAAATGGTTATCCATTTAGGTTTTGTGTAAATATACGCTGTTTCATACATGATGTATTCGCTAGACGTTGTGACATACACTGGTGAAATGACAAAGACTATGGATGTAATGTGATGAAACTGGTTCGCAGGTAAGCCTCTTGCTAAAAGCAAATCTGTCTATGGGCTGAATCCATAAAACAGAGGCATTGATTCAGCAGTAAATTGTGGTACTACATGTTTAAGACAGGAGTATGCCAACTAAAGTAAGTTGTTGCAACGAGAACCGAGGAGAATGAGAGGTGGTGAAGCTGGAAGCAAAGGCCGATTGAATGTCCTCATATATTATGCATTAATTTTTATATTTTAATGGAGTCTTGCAGGACTAATTAGAATCAAGAATATTAAAATAGAGACTTTTTGTGCGCATACGGAATGATGTTTTGATCTTGTACTCGCATGATTGAAGTCGGCGTTTACATGTCTTTCGAACTCAAGTGGTACGGAGAGCCTCAATGCGTTGCATTTTCCCTGATGCTGTCTTAAATATTTATTAATCTTCTTTTTATGCCAACTGAAACTCATTTGGACTCATTTCCATGTTCAGCCAGAACTAGTTACGCCATATGGCCCCAGCTGCACGTTGCCAGCTGTTCACCACAGGCTGCCGATATCAGGCGCTCTTTCTTGCAGAGAATCGTTAAGTGAAAACCAAGTGTAGAGTGGCTCGAATTTCCTGCCAAACATTCACCGCTCTATTCTGCCTTACTTTTGTTGATCATCTTCTTCCATCTCTCGTTTTCAATCTCCCTCCTCTCCAAGCTTTCTTCTCTCCCATCTCCTTCTCCAGCTTTCTTTCTTTCTTCTTTATCTATACCTTCTCCAACACCCACATTCTTTCTTCCTCAGCTATTCATTATTGAACACACTCTCCTCATCCGATCTCATCTTGACTGCCTATATATTGGCATCCTTTTACTCTTTAGCGATCCATATTATTCTTTCTTTCTCTTCTTTTCTACAACCTATTGTCCTTTGAGATATACCTTGACTTCTTCAACTCTCTTAAAACGTTCTCGAAGAACCAGATCTCTACCTCGCATCACCTCGTTCCATTATACTAAAGCTTGTGAGCTCCTTATCGTGATCAATGTATCATGCCTTTCTTTTCGGTTGTGAAGATGCTTTTTACTGATGTATTCTTAGAAACATTGATCATTGATCGCCGATATGCCTTCTTCACCATCGAAAGCCCCCTCAGGGGCGAAAAAGCGCCATGAAAAGAGCTCTAAGAAGAACAAAATAACAAAGCGCGAGTCACACAAATTGCCCAAGTCCACAGCGCCTGTGATAAAGACCGAGACAGACGAGAACGGCGAAACTCAATCCGCTTCAAATCCGAAACGAGGAATCTTTGAGCGTTTCATGCGACAAGAAGTTGGTGAGCCTTCACGAGAAGAGCGAGTCGTCCTCAACAACAACCTCGATCACGACGACCGAGGGGCGACGAAATCTGAGGTTGCAAAGACAGTTGCGCAACAAATTGTCTGCTCAAACACATCTGGTAGCACCCAGCCTGCTGCACCAGAGAACTACCAGAATAAACCCGATGTGGCTAAAGCCTCAAACAATTCAGACGCAATTGTTAAAATAGAGGGTAATCTTCCACAAAGAATGGAAGAGATTCCTAGCAGTGTTCAAGGCCCAATCGACAAGATCAGCCAAACAGAGAGTATTGGCAAAGTTGAGCTGCAAAATGATGGCAATGTTGCAGTTCCACAGTTAACAACTAAGCATGGCGCGGCAAATCTTCAGCAGGTTCAAAACAATGATGATTCGCTAAGAGAGCTTCCTAGCCAGGAAGAACAGAGCAAAGTTAAAAGTGAGAAACCAATCCAAGATGGAACCTCGGAAAGGGATGCCGCAACATCAAAGTGTGATGAGATGACAGATGCTGATCCATCCACCATCTCTGCTGACCCCATTGCGACTCCGGAAAAATCTCACAAGAAGAGCGGAAAGAAGCGCAAGCATAAGCATTCCCGCAAACGATCTAAATCTCGCGATCGTTCAAAATCACACAAAAGAAGAAAAGGATCAGAGACATTCGTCCCTAATCATCAACGAGATGATTGCGAAAGCAGTGGTGATGAGGAACAGTCGCAAAACGGGTTCGACGTCGATCAAGCAAGGGCAAGGATCCCCAAAGGGTGTAGCGTCCGGCATGAAGGAGAACAGAAGGAAGAGCTGAGAGATGGGAGAAGGATTGCCAATCAAAAGAAGTTTACAAAGATGTTCAGATCTGAGCTCAAGGATCACCAGCTGACCACGTTGTCTTGGATGGTTAACAGGGAGAAAGATACGGCGCGAACAGTTGGTGGGGGCATAATAGCTCACGATATGGGAATGGGTAAAACGGTTACGAGCTTGGCATGCATTGCAGCTAATAGGCCACCCAAGAAGGATCGAAAGGTATCCGCTCAGGCGACACTTGTTATTGTGCCCAACAGAACAGTTGCCAAGCAGTGGCTAACGGAAGCCAAGGTAAGTTTTNNNGAACCAAATGATTATTTTACTGATTCCTTTTCAAAACATTGGCATGAAGAGGCAAGCTCGCTTGTGACTATCCATAATGGGAACGATGATGATCACCTTTTGGCGCAATATGAAAGGCAATGGATCGTGNNNGTTGCATATTCCATATGGTGCTCTAGGACTGGAGAAGCTTATCAAACANNNCTTGCAACATATCCTCAAGTGCGAAATTCCTTCCCGAACCGAGAGGTTATGGAATCTCTACATGCTCAATATGCGGATGACCAGCGGTTGCTTAAGCAAGAGTTCAAAAAGCGAGCAAAGTTCTTGTTCCGTATCAACTGGTTCAGGGTAATTTTAGATGAGGGTCATGCAGCTACGAAGTGGAACGGACGCAGTAAGTCTATATGGTTGATTCAAATTAGAAATCTCTTTGGCNNNTCCGATCAGTTGGATGCATGTACTCGGATACAGGCCAAGCACCGGTGGGTCTTGAGCGGCACTCCTGTTCAGAACAAGCCAATAGGTGAGGCCAAGAATGCTCCAGAAAACGGTGGATATGGTAATTGGAGAACTGATATGGCATTGTCAGAGTTTTATTCGTATGCAACTTTAGTCTGCTGCGAGTACCGGGGCACCAGACGAGTCTTCAGAAATGACTACATTGTCAAGNNNGAGCGCTCTAACAGTGGTGTTNNNGCACAAACTAACAAGCCGTGTTTAATTCAGGATGCCACAAATAACGATTTTGACTCTCTCGCTAGTACTCTCATGTATCGGGGGNNNGTCTCTTGCGTAATGCAAATACACAGTCAGCTGACAAGGAGTAGAACTGCAGAAGGGAAGCTCAACATTCCACCGACAACTCGTCGAGAGGTATATATCGAAGTTTCTCAAGAAGAGCAAATGATATGCAAGTACGTATGCAGTTGTNNNGACTGGAGTCATCTGCGTCATGTGNNNGAGCAGGTACTGACAAGCAAAGCCATCGATTCGTTCTTCAAGGCTCAACAGAAGAAGCACGAGAGAGATAAAGAGCGAGCGGGAATGCCCATATTTGAAAACGAACAAGACGAAGATGAGGTGGAAGATATCAAGCCAGAAGAAGATGATGAAGAGGAAGAAGAAGGCGTGGTGAAAAAGGACAAGAAGTCCAAAATCCAAGCAGCAGCCCATTTGCGTCTCAGGCAGGCTCTGTCTCATCCATACTGCCTAGAGAGGTTTTTCATGGGGGACGATCTCAGTGAAGATGAACTCAAGTCGCTGGCTTCGGACTTGGATTCAATGAGCGACAAGAAGACTGTGATTGAGCAGCTCGAAGCGGATGAAAATTGGGCAGAAAATCTCGGCCAATACCAAAAAGGCCTTGATATACTCAAGTCTTGCGAGGAAGCGTTTCTAGGCGGGTTTTTCGACATGAACAAGCTCATGGATCTCGTGATTCTCCAACGCACTGTCAATATACAGAAGTGTGGTGGCGCTGCTTGTACATCTCAGAATCTCTCTCGTTACAAGGTAAGTAGCCGTGATTGGTCGCAATTAGATTCTCGAATTGGCTAACTGAATCGTTGAATAGTGTGGCCATATGTACTGCGACCAATGCTTCGGTCGGTTAATGAGACAGAGGAGCAACATGCCGGAGGCAGAGCGATCAGGCGTAAGTCTATATAATTCCCATCAGAAGCGAGATGTATACTGATCATACTTGCACAACCTCAAGCAAATGAAGTGCCCCACAGATGGCTGTGGTCAAGACCTCTCGTTTGTAGAGCAAGTGACTACTCTGGCACAGCTCGCCTCCATGGCGAACCAGGACAAGGGCTATGTAGAGATTGGGAGAGATTGGCTCAAAAATACAGTCCAGGCGAGACAAGAGCAATCTCTGTTTTTTATTGCCAGCTCCTCCTTCCACGGCCCACGGATTGTCCCTCCACCGAGTTCGAGGCTCACGGCGACGATGGCGGTCGTTATGACTTGGCTGACCGAGGCACCCCAAGACAAAATCATCAGTAAGTGAATGAGGATACCCAGACAAGAGTTAATGGACTAACGCATGAGCAAACTAGTTTTTACGCAGTTTGTCACGACGCTCAAGATGGTGGGCTGTCAGCTCGAGACTCTGGGTGTTAAATTTGTGTACTATTGCGGCACGTCGCCGCAGCAGCAGCGGGAACACGCAATGCATGCGTTCCATAATGATCCAGATACGCTGGTCATGGTGAGTCCCGACGTTTCCTGCTTCAATGCACTGCAATAATGAATAGACGTATCCCTTACCTCTGAGAAATAGGTCTCTACCCTGAAGAGCGGCGGCCAGTCGCACAACCTCACTGTGGCGAACCGCGTCATTATCGTCGACCTTTGGTGGAACAAGGAGGCCGAGAAGCAGGCTGTCGGCCGCGTTGTCCGGATAGGCCAGAAGAAAGAGACATTTTCGGTGCGCATCATCACGAAGCACGGTATGGATGATCGTGTTATCAAAGTCCAGACGGGTAAGGAGGCAATGGTGGCCCGAATGTTGCAAGACGACGGACACGAGCGAATAGAGGTTGACGATGAGCGCCTCGAACAGATCTTTGAGCGAAAGGAAGGCGAAGAATCAAGGGTGAGAAAACGGAAGAGAAGAGAAAACCCGTTTGAGTCGCAGTGAACGATGATATGGCGTTTTAAGAGGCCGTTTGACAGAAGCTGGAGTTGATTTCGAGGGCTTACGTCTTTGAGGCGTTGGCGGATGCTGCGACAAGCAACGAATCACTTTGCTCCATATTCCATTTTCTTCTCGATTATTCTTTTTTGGAGCCCATTCGGAGAGAGCATTATATCGGTTACGGAGCTGGACGCGACACTGGGAACTGGGAAAACTGGTGGTTGGTTTATTGGTGGGTTGGAGCTGGATGGCGGTTTCAAGGAAAAGAACAGTTTGCTTCTGGGAGTTTGAGATTATGAGGTTGCCTCAGATTAGGTTCGGAATCTTCGTTTTACGATTTGCTTCAATATGCGGCTGATATAGCGCAGCAGTTTGCCGATATAATAGCTTTCAACTCATCTAGCTTGAACTTTAAGTCTAGTTTCTTGGTCCTTGTCTCACACTTGACTGCTGGAATCTCTCGTCGTAGACAGTGATTCGAGGACCAGCTACACGTAACAAGTTACCAATGTATTGACATATATCATTTTCTTTCTACAATTGTCCTTCTTTTGGATACAGAGAATTGATAAAGTTTGTTGCTATTTGTACTGTCTTGTACGGAGTTCTCGGGAGAGTCTTCCGAGATTCAGATGCACTCACGGCACTCGAGAAATGCGCAGGAATTGAGACTTTGCCCAATAATTTGCAATTTACAAAACACTCGATCAGTACCGATCACCTGGCAGTATTTTTGTATGGATTCTGCCTCATTGAAGCAAATTAAAGTATCCTCTCCAGCAACTCTACAAGATTATTATGCCCTCATTGTGTGTATACCGTCGCCTCTGCCCACCAGTAACTCAATAATAAAACTGCCAGTAAGCAATGAAATGATAATTCATTTGACCTCTGTAAAACTGACGCTACAGTGACATCTGCAATTACTGTTCGCATCTCTGCCTGAAACTTGGGGCCACTGGTAGACCGGCGAGACTGCCTGCCAGCTGCGTGGTCGGGCACCTGGCTTCACTTCTGCATCACTCTTTCCTCACCTTCTCTCGCACTTCCCCTAGAGTACCTGGTACCCTTTTTTCTCTTTCCTTGCTCCATTTGTCCTTCACAACTTCATCATCTTTCTTCGATGCTTAGTTGAGGCTCTCTTCTCCTCCGAACGAAACAAGGCGAATCACGGTTTGGCCAAACATCAGCATCATGGCACTACCAGCAGGCTACGAAAAGCCACCTCAATTCGAAATCTCAGACTTGAAATTGCAGCCGTCAGATCCCATCTGGCCTGATGCAGTTCGATTGGTTCAAACATACTGGAAACAAGCCACTGTCTTGGCTCCTGGGCAGCGCCGACAATATCTGGAACTTTTTGACAGTCCGAATCTCGCGTTTTTTCTCGGCATGTTAAAGAAGCTAGACATTATCAAGTGGTGGGATACATTGCACGACAAGAATGGCATTGTCTTTCGAAGGTTGTCATGGTGTGGCTATTTGAAAATCGCCACGTTACATGGCAATTTGCCGAGAGACTACAAAGCCGCAATAGAAACAATTCATGGCCGCTCGGTTATCGAAGATTTCACTGACTCGTATCGATGGATCTATCCAGCGCCGAAAGAAACGGATGCTGGTATCAAGGCAGCATCCACGAGCCAGCAAACTGACTCTATTTCCGGAAAGAAAAACATCAGCAACGTTGCCCCCTCTAGCAATCAACAGCAAGTTGCTACGCCTACGCAGACAAAGGCCAGCGGTATATCAGTTACCGTAAGCCAAAAACAAAATGCTACAACACCTCAGAAAAACAGCGCCGTCATTCCAAGTTCAACTGGCATCCAGCAGCAAACTCTTGCGGCTAAAAATAAGAAAGGCAGCATAGCACAAGTCTCGACTGACCAAACAGAAACTCATACGCCGCCCCAAAACAAAGCCGTCGCTCCATCCCCAAGTTTCACAGAGCAGCAAAATACTACAGCCGCGCAGAAGAAGGAAGACACGTTACCAGCCTTAATCATCCAGCAAGATAGTAATTCATCTGCAGGAACTCAATTCACGCCCACACCACCGAAAACCGTGCAGCCAGTGGAAACTGAGGGGTGGAACATAGGCAATGTCGTCGATATGCTGGGCCAGGTAAAGAAGAAACGATTGTCCTCTGCTCCAGAAAGTTCCCCGAAGAGGGTCAAGGGGAATGATAACGAGTTGTTGGATGAAGTCAACCAGAAGACCACGATTACCCAAAAATCCATGGACCAGCTGCGAACCATTGTTAAAGGCCAAGGTGCCAAGCTGGAAGAGGTTTCTACCACTGCCGAACTGAACAAACAAACGCTGAGCGACATGCGGAGTGAGTTACGCCAGTTTATGTCGGCGGTCGCATCAACCCTTCGAGATATTCAAGAGCGTCTAGAGGAGTGAGATTCCTTGCCTCGGCCTTATGGAGGTTACATGTGCAGGTCGGCCAGTATTACAGAATGGATTTTGAGATGCTCCAGGGGTTTAAAGAGAGCATATATCTCGTTTTGGGGTTCGTTTCATGGCTACATTGTCAGTGGTGATAATAATCATGTCAACAAGTTTTTCTTAGTTACTAGATGTAGCATATCGCATATGTCTCAAGGGCATGGGACGATAGTATTTGGAATTGATCCGCTCTTCATCCCCTATCTTACCAATGCTGGTGACATGTCTCCCAATCACATCGGACTTTGAACTAGATGTTGTTGGTGCCATCACCATTTCATGTGACGACCCCTGGTAGCGTGTTCTCATGGGTTTGCGCAGGGGTATCACCTCTGATGGTAGAGAATCCCAGCATGTATATGACCGCACCTCTTCTCAGCTTCTGCTTCTCTTCCTCCACACACTGGTCTGGCCGTCACTTGTATCACACACCTGAGAGCCTCGTTTTCCTTTCCATCATGTTGTCATCCAGGAACTTTGGGCTGCCAAGCAATTGAACATTTGCTCAGGTGCGGGGAGCTAGAAAATGGCATCTCCAGCCCACGGCCAACGTGCAGACAACTCGTTTGCTGTAACCAACAAACTAGCAACCAACAACCACCCGCAATTGGCACTAGATCCTCCCCAAGCCTCTCGTATCCTCAGGTTATTCCGAGTGATCTGGGCGTTTTGATCACACCTTTTTTTGTCCATCTCAAGAACACACAAGCTATGATCTTCGCCGATGAAACGCAAAAACGGGCCATGACCTCTCCAAAGTCCCTGCGATGGGTAGGACAACAGCAGGGGGAAGGCTTTGGACAAGACTCGAAAACGCCAACCCCAAGCCAACATGCCGCTGTGTTGTCTTTGCATGGGGAGACACACACAAACCCTGATTTCTGATCGGGAATTAGATTGAAGCTGCAGACGGGGATATTCCGAAATGAGGATAAAAGCTGGCCCCCCTTTAAGCCGACTGATGGATGTCGGGATGGTGCATGAGAGGGAATTGGAGAAGAGCAACGAAGCCCCCTCTTCCTTGATGAGAAGTTTTTTCGGTATCCTGTCCGTCCCGTCGTGACAAACACGGATCTGTACTCCAGGACACTCCCGTCTGTGCTTCTGCAAAGAGATTTCGCCTTGCTGGACTATTAGAGATAAGGGGGAGAACGTGTTTGCTTGGGTTTGATTGTTGCCTTTTTCACTCATAGGCAATACTTCTGCACAGACACCAACCCCAGACCGCTGCTCATATCCAGGGAGTTGAGTCCAGGTGAAGCAGCAACATCGACACAACAAGACGCAGGCCCAAGTCAACAGCCATCATGGGAAGCTCACTAGACTTCTCGTGCCCCAGGGGAGGTAGCTACTATGTCTGTGAAGACCAGCCAACTCGCTTCGTGGGATGCTGCACCATCAATCCATGCATCACCTCCTCAGGCCTCTGTCCTGACAACAATCTCGAGCCCCTCTCGTTCAATCCCGATGCCTATGATCAGATCCGGGGACAGAATTGCCTGGACACCGGATACCAGTGGTACGTCTGTCGAGACTCCTCGCCACCGTTTCTGGGATGCTGCTCCCAGGACGCATGCATGCCAACCGGCTGTCCGAGTAACAAACTCGGAGCTGCGAGTTTGAGCTCAAACAGGGCGCAAGCAGCCCCTTTCTTGTCTGCGGGTTCTTCATCTTCAACAACAACAACCACAACAGAAACAACATCATCAACATCAACATCAACATCGACATCGACAACAAGCAGAACGCCCTCAACAACGCTGAGCACAACGGCGAGCACGACTGCAAGTGCCACTAGCACTCAGCCTGCTGCCGTGTCACCTCCAGCGCATAATACGGGGCTCAGCAAAGGCGCCATCGCGGGCATCGCCGTGGGAGCAGTGGCGGGAGTCTGCATCCTCGCCCTCGCCGCCTTTTTGGCCCTGAGGCAGCGACGGAAGAAGAACGGCCCAAGCATAGTCATCACGGCCAGCGGCACCGGCAGAAAGGACGAGTATGGCGACGACTCGCTGACCGAGTATCATGACAAGACAGCAGCAAACACGCACGAGCTGTCAGGAGCCGGCGCCGGCCAGATGGCGCAATCACAAGCTCTCCATGCTACTGCCCAGCCATCTCCGGGCCTCGAGTCACCCATCTCAGAGCTCCCCGCAACGCCGTCGACGCCAGGCAACCGACACTTTGTCTCCGTTGGCAGCTCCGATGGCGTGACGGGCAGGGAGAGCGAGCTGTCCGGCATTAGCGCTTCACCAAAGCAAAGTCCGCTGCTGCATCAGTCGTTGTTTGAGCTTGAGGACTCGTCAAGCCGCACATTTGTGGGGAGGTAACGAGATATTGATACTCATACATCTCACGACACGAGATTCCGGAGGACTTCCGATGCCTATGACCAATGGCCGATGCATAAAAGCTGCATTGAACTTGTTGGTACGACTATTTTTTTGCTTCTCGTACAACTAACTAATCCTTATGCCTTTGACGTACGGATTATACTATAGCGCGTGGATTCTCCTCGTATACGTGGCAGAGGGGGTGGCAGTCGATCTTGACGGGCTGTGGCGGACGGCTGTTTCGGGATACGAGCGACGGCTTACAACTTGACGGCGGAGTTTGAAACCTTTTTTCACTTGTCTCATTTTTCTCCCAACTATTGCTTCTTCCATTTCCCTTGGCAGCTTCTATGCATTGGCTCCCTAATTCAATTCTTAATCTAAAAAGTTCCGACTGTAGGCCTATTGGCTGCATGTGTGTGTTTTTTTGTTTGTGTAGACTCCATAATTTCTTCTCCCGTAGGCAAACCTTCGAAATTGCAAGTCTCACAGGATGGGAATGGGCCTCATTCCACACCCGGTGCTTGCGCGTACCACCCGTCTCTGCCCTTATCACAGCCAATCAGACGCACATGTCTGACCAGAAACCGTTACGAAACACTGCAGCTTTTCGGCCAAAAAGAAGAAAAAAGAATGGAGGAAACCAGGTAAAACAAGGAATGAAATAAAACAGAAATATGCTTCGAGCCGTTCCGCGCCTCAGTTCGGCCTGGCTTTCTCGCCCAGCTGGTGCAAAATTCAATCGCCTTTGGGGGAGAGCAAAAAGGCAAAGCCCCAACCAATTTCTTGCGCGAAGAACGTGTTGCTTTCTCCGGGGCACGGGTCATACAAACGTCATGATTCCACAACGCCAAGTTGCTACGAACATGTCCAGTCTTTTTTTTTCCTCCTTGTTTTTTTGCCCGGGACAAAGACGCCTCTACGCCCTCTCTGGAAGTGGAAGGGCCATAAAAAAAACAAAAGGGCCAAGCAAATGTTTGGCCCAAGCCACGGGGAAGCCGCAGGGATTGGTCCACTTGAGGCGCAGCCCGTGCGGATTACGACATGTGAGACAGCTTATTGTATACAGTGTCTCTGGTATAGCTTGTGCTTGTGCTTGTTTTTCTCTTTCTAATTTTTATTATTCTTTTTTATCCTTTTATGCGCGTGTGTATGTCTCTTGTCCTTGCCGTATCCCGTTTCTGGGGCGATAACTCGAGGGAAGATCGCCGAGCTTCTGCCCATGTACACGAGGGGCGTCTAATTGGGGAAAATTGCCTAATCAGGACGAACATTGACATTCCATGACCAGACACAGAGTCATTAGAGCCTCATCATTGCAACCTCAGAAAATAAATCACCAAATCTCATCTCATAAACAAATCCCAACAGCATGGATTCTCTCCGATCGCCGGCATTGTGCCATTTGCCAGCATTCAAATCTCATAAACGCCCGCAGCCGGTGTGCCGAGGATACGTCACCATTACCATGCCATGCCTCCTCTCCGCGTAACACTCAGCGCCGATCGGTTGCAAGCCACCGGGAATAATCCCTGCAAGAGACTCATCTGTGCTGTCGCTTCTTTGTCCCGTCAACTTGTAAGAGTGAGCTCTGGCTCTGCTCGTATTGGTGGTGATGAAGCTCTGACCAGACGTACAAGTTACCAATGGATCATGCAAAGGTCAGGTATCCCACTTTTTCACCGCGAATGTATACGGGGATCTACTCGTTCGAGTACCCCGTGTCCAGAGAACGCCCCCTTGCCTACGTCAACACTGTGTGTATGATTGTTGTGTGTCTCTCTTTTCCTCATCGCCCCGTGGATCCCCCAGCTGTGGCTGTTGCATGAATTTTCTTTTTTTGGGCAAGGGAGAGAGAATGTACTCGTAAAGGTGAGTTGAGGTGTGTAGGTCCAGGCCGCTTTAAAGGGTCGTTGTCTCCCTCTGTTTTGATCCATACATCTCTCGCTCACTCACCTCCCTTTGCTCCCGCGCGGCCCATATATATACATATATATAAATACCAGCATATAAGTCATCCGTTCACCAAGCGTCCACTCGCACTCCTCCTTCTCTTCTTCCCTCTTCTTCCACCTACACCAGACGAAGAAAGACATCCAATCGTTCACCATGAAGCCCCAAACTTTCGTTGTCGCTGCCATCGGCCTCCTGTCCGGAGAAGCCATGGCCCAGGGGCCTCTGATCTCGTCTGTGTCTGCCGCCGTCTCGTCTGCTATTGCCTCTGGCAGTGCCATTGCTTCTAGCATTCGCTCCGAGGCCTCGTCTGTCGCCAGCAGCATCCGCTCAGAAGCTTCTTCCGTCGCCTCCAGCGAGACCAATACCGCAACCACCGGAACCACCAGCAGTGAGACCACCTTGACAACTACCATTGCCACCACCACCACCCAAACCACTGTCGAGTCTGCCACCACAGAGTCTGCCACCACAGAGCCTGCCACTACCATCCCCGGAACCACCAACAGCCAGACCACCATTCCTGGTACTACCATTCCTGCTACTACCATTCCTGCTACTACCCGCTCTGCTACGACTCGCGTCACCACCAGAACCTCTGCTACCACTGCTACCTCTACCGGTCTGGCCATCGCTCCCACTGCTGATGCCAAGCTGCTGGCTCCTATCCTCGGTGCTGCCGCTGCCGTCTTGATGCTGTAAACACTTGTCTCTGGAACTTGGAACTACTATTTATTTCTTATGTTGGGCGGAGGATTTGATATGGAGCGGAAGTGAAGGGAGGAATGAGTCGACAATTCAGATGAGGGAAAAGGAAGAATTACGCATACACGGGACCTACTAATTAATGTGCTTGTCTATTCGACACACGACGGCGTTAGTTACTTCTTTTTAAATTGATCTCTCAGTGTCATCACCGTGTGCTTTTTCTCTCCTTTCTTCTCTTTCTTTTGTGGGATGTTTCGGTTGGTGATTAATGGTCATAATGGATGAAGTGAGGTGCTCAAAAGAATTAATAGTGCTTTATTCTTGATTCAAATGTTATAGCACATGAAACTTTGTATGCATTCATCGTTGAGACCCTAATTGGACAATATTGCAATTGAATGCCAGCGTGTTTGCAGAATCTCACATGTTCGTGATGTTGATTGTATGTAATGATTGAGCGAGTAAATTATCCCAAATTACACCATCTCATCTGGAATTCATCAGCCTCTTCAACAGGTTCTAGGCTAGAGCGTTGAGCCACTTACTTGGACGGACCGCTTCAGCCGTGGCTGGCTCGGTGATGTCCCGTTTCTGTGGCGGGCGCCTCAACAGCATAGGTGAGTATGAGGCGAAATTGGCCAGAAAGAACCCATTTGGATCGACACAGGAGTTGTAAAATAGAATACACGACACAATGTCTTTTAGGTCGTTCAAGAAGATTGAGATGACAATGAGAAGATGCGCCCATGGGCAGTGCGATGTGGCTCATACATCGTCCTAGTAGTTTCAATAACTACCTAAGATGCTTACTTATGTTTATTATAGTCTAACTGTTGAGCTCATCTCCACATACAAGTCCTTTTACAAATTGAATGACCATTCACTTACTCAATCATGCAGTCTCTTCACTTTGATGGAGGCGCTTCATAACAACTGAAGATTTGTAGGAGAGTGACTTCAAGACCTTTCCTCGGAAGAGTAAGGGCAGTAAATGCATCACTTATAGCATTTGTGACCGCTTTGGAGACTCTTTGTCTATTTATGCGTTGGAATTTTGTATAAATTCATGAACAGTTGAATTGCACTCTCTCCAAGTCTCGTAGCTCACCTCTCAGCCAGAGTCAAAGCTCTACCTAGGTACGATAGGATACATGCATAAAAGCGGCAAAAGGCATTCAGCAGTTTGCCTTGTTGCAGTGACATGGCATGAATAGATGGGCTTGTAATATTTATTAGTTGTAATAAACTGTGAAAGAGTGGAATGTATCAATTATTCTGTCAAGTTGGTGCGAGTTCTCTCCCATTTGGCGGTGTCAGTGTAAACCAGCTGTTGAGCACCTGCCACCGCCTTCACTCGCTCTCCTCAGGCAGCAACTCGCCAACCTCTTCTCATCTGTTTGCTATTTCTCTCTCGTCTCTGTTCTCGTCATTTTCCCATCCTCATTTCTCCTCTTAGCAGCAATTCCTCGGTCTCATCTTGCGATGCTGCCCGAGATGGATTCCGCTGCAGCTCCAGACGGCGATGGTGGCAAAGCCATCGAACCACAGGCTGAAGTGGATGGAAGTGTGGTCTCGATACCGACCCTTTCAGTCACAGAAACTGGAGCAGAAGCTGAGGACGTAGAAGAGGAAGCTGACGCTCTGGATGACGCCACTGATCCTGCTCAACTTTCGGCGCCCACGAAGAAGAAACGAAGGAACAACAAATCAACAGCCGCGAGGGGTCCACTAGCATTGCCCAAGAATCGCGGCAATGGATTTGAAGGTATGGCATCTCATCTTCCACAGCGTTTGCAATGGCGATTCGATGCTAAACAANNNGAGTATTTTGCAGACCCTCCCATGACTCCTGATGAGGCCATGGAGGAGAAACAAGAGATATATTCTCCGNNNGTATATTCCAACGACGTCTTGGGTACTTCTNNNAGCNNNCATGTAGCCACAGAGACATTTCCTTTGAAAGGTATCATCAACGATTCGAATACCCCTTGCCTCTTCGCTTCAGTTCAGCTAACATGGTACACCATCATTNNNCGGATTCAGTCATGCATTCAGCGTTTCCGCTCCCGTCGCCGCATCCAATACCCAAGAACCACCTACTTTGACGACTACCTCTTCCACGGCGGCGTGGATACGAAGCCAGGTGCCTACATTGGACTTGATCCAAAAGAACTTAAACAACTCACGCCCGCACAACGTCGCGAAGCTACAGCTAGAGATGTCGTTTACGACGGCACTGGTGGCGGCGACCGCTTTTACAATGGCGACGAAACCAAATGGACCGTCGACTTTGCTAGCGTGGCAGCAGGCTTTCTCTCCAGAGCAATCATTCCTTTGACTGGTCTTCAGACTGGGCCAATGGAGGACGCGATAGATGTGGTTGAGAATTTCCTCCGATACGTCCTCCATCATGATGTCTGTCCCGAGTATGAAGAGAATGTTAAGGAGGCACTGAATGTCTGTCTGATGGCTAGAGAAGAATGGCCAATGCTCAATTCTTTGCAAACCTCGCTTCCGGGTCTTTTCAACTTTGCTGCGACGGAGCTGTTCTCAAAGACTGATCCCGATGCATGGGCCCTTGATTTGTTTCAGATTCCTGAGGGATTCGATGCCAAGTCTGTCTTCTATTCGGCCATTACAATGTTGGGCGACATCAAAGTGTTTGAACATCTCGTTGGTAACGCCGTGGAGCTTGTCAATCAATACGAATGCACTCTAGAGATAACAAAGGTTAATTTCCCAACGACAGAGCTGATTGAGCGATTCCAGAAGCTGGCCATCACTACAGACGGCAACAAGAAGATCCGACTCATGCCATTGGGCAAAGTCACTCTCAAACCAGCCGTGATTGAAGATGGATGGGTCGAGCCGGACATACGGCATCCACTACAGGGCAAGGAGATTGACCTGTATTTTGAGCAAAACATTCTTGTCAACCTCAAGCCAGGAATGAAGATGACGCTGGAAATCTGCGAACTTGGGGCTGACGTTCGTTTTGTCAAGCGCATTCGCAAGATTGTCCCCTCATTCTACACGTTTCTTGCGCAGGAGTTGATGGTACACTTCAGGGTTCCGGAACAAAATGACCGCGCTGCGCCATCAGTGCACAATCCTATGGCGGAAGACAGCCAACCAGTGGAGGAATAGACATACGGGACACTTCGTTGCCTTGGGTTGGTTTGACCAGTTTATTATAAGTGACACAGGACTATTATTTCGGCCATAACGCCGTCTCTTCCTACCGCATAGAGAAACAATGCAGGACCTTTGACCCTAATCATGACATGTTCGTGAATTCAACGCTTTGTGTAATACATAATAAGAAAGAGAAAGAGAAATAAGAAAGGAAAAGGAAAAATTGAGAAAAAAGAAAAGCCCAGATATCTAAACAAAGAGCAGCTAAAAGGGCAACGCATCACCATCCCCTCTACTCTCCATCCACCCGACCTTTGTTTGCAGCATGATATATATTTGTATCGCCGCTCTGTTATATGGATCCTTATCTGTATCCGTTGGAATTGTTTAATAGTCTGGTAGACTGATGGCGGCAAAATGCATCTTGCCGTTTAATCGCGTGTCTGGACCTTGTGGTCGCCGGCAACAACCTCGGCGTACGAAGGAGGAACGCCCTGAGGATCAGAGCTGCCCTCTCCAGAGTTTGCACCACCGTTCTGCTGAGGCCGGGAAGAAGGGCTGGGGTGCTGCTCAGGCCGAGAGGTAGTGCCGTAGTTCATGCGGCCCTGCTCTTCCTGGGGCTTGGGCTGCTGGCAGTGAGCGCCATGGGGCGTCTGAACGTAGACGTATGTGACACGGCCACCTCCGTGTTCGTTGGGGATAGCCTCGTACTCGTAGGCCGGCTCGGGGAATTTTGCGATGATGTACCAGGCGTGGAGAAGGCCGGGGATGAAGCCGAGGATGCAGAGGAGGATGTTGATGAGAGAGTCGGCGCTACAGATGCCGCACTTGACCCAGACTAGACGACGGTTAGCGAGTCCATCAAGGCAGGCAACAAGCAAACAAGCGAAACATATTTTACAGCAGACAGAGCCGCGGAGGACGTAGATGGTGGGGTGGTGNNNCTTACCAGGCAGCGGGGGGAAGAGAATGGCAAGGACGCCGAGGAAGATGTCGGCAGAGCACATGATGATGGATGACTGGCTTTTGTTGGTGATGACGAGAGAATCGAGGTCTGAAGTTGAGTCTATCGCGAGTAATAAGATGGAGTACAGGCGAAGAACGAGAAGAAATCAAGGGTCTCTTGGTTCGTCGGTTTTTCTCGCCCTACCAGAAGGGAAGGATAAATGATAAAGAGCGCGAAGTGGGCTTGTGACGGATGATGACGATGCTTGGAGCTGCTTATTGAATGGGGTTGCGTAATGATGGGGTGGAATAGCGGGCTGTGATTGGCTGGATTTAGGGGGAGGCAAAGGTACTAAGCCACTGAAGGGAGAGGCTGTAGGACTCACTAAAAATTACGTTGGGGTGGTCTGTTATAGGGTAGATCGAGAGAAGATTGAACATCAATCAGTTGGAGTTATGACTGGGTGATTATATTGATGGTGTATGGTGATGTTGCCACTGTTGTTCAGAAACAACGCATGAACACTTCAATTCTTAAATATACAAATAAGTTTCTGGCACATGGAAAGCGCGGTGTGTCCGCCTGCAGCCTGGCCCTGAGTTGAGTCACCACCGAATCACTCACACACACAACATCACGCACACCTGATCCAATCAAGTCTAGCATCCAAAAGGCTATGCTGTAGCACAAATGCTACCGTACCCTTTGAGCGAAGTGAGGGCATCGCTCCATTAGTACTAATCATCCCGTTTCCTTTGGATGGTATTGAGATCGATTCATGATCCAATACGTATCAGTCGAATCACCGCCTCGTATCCCTGCTGCAAGATGCATCCCTAGCTTATGCAGCTTTCATGCAATGGAAATCGCATGACATGTCACGCTTCTATAAACATAAAGCCGTCCCTAGATAAAACTGGGCCGCACACTCTCGCTCGGTCAAGCCTCCTCTCACCGAATCTCTCCCGATATTTAGCCTCGGTCAGTGGGGGCTGACCTTGAACTTTTCTACTACCAAGCAGCAGCCTTGACATTAGCGCGTCTTCATGTCCTAATTCACCAACTTTCAATCCTGCGCCTTGCAGGACTCCAACCCGCAAACATGGACGATCTTTTGAATCTCGAGCTTCTGTCTCTCGTTTCAAAGGTCACCTCTGAGCTTCAGAACCATGTTGGAATCAGCGACAAGACCCTCGCCGAGTTCCTCATCGCACAGCGTCTCGAGAGCAAATCTAGCGATGACTTCCGCAAGAGGCTCGATGGGCTCAATGCCGACTTCCCGCCCAGTTTGATCGACAGTTTAGATCGTCTGGTGGTGGCGATGCATCCCAAGTTCAAAGGACAAAATGGAGATGCACACCACGATGAGCATCATCACCATCGGACATTCGAGGAGAACGAAAAGGTCTTTAGCGGTCTTGCCATGCCCGATAAGACCCCCGGCTACAACGACGGCGCGGACGCTATCGATGATACACTGGCGCTTTTGGAAGGGCTCGAGGGCAAGGCCAAGAAAGAGAAGGCGTCTAGAAAGAGGAGCAGAAGCCCAGAAGACGAGCACAGAGAATCAAGGTCACGGAGGCATAGATCAAGATCTCGAGATCGGCGGAAGCGGGACAAGTACAGGTCGCGGTCACGGTCGCAGGACGCCGGCAATGAAGATTGGCGGGATGGATTCCGAGAGTCTAGGAAATCACGAAACCGACGACGACACGACTACGACGACGACATCGATCGTGACGACTTCAGCCGCGCTCCTGCACCAGAGGTGGATGACCAGCCCATCATGAACAAGATCTACCAAGGCCATGTCACTGGAATCAAAGATTTTGGTGCCTTTGTCAACCTGCACCACGTCAGAGGGAAGGTTGACGGATTGGTCCACATTTCTCGCATTGTATCTGGCCAACGGGTGACTCACCCCTCAGATCTCCTCTCCAGCGGGCAGCAGGTCTGGGTCAAGGTTGTCAGCATCGAGGGCCACAGGATAGGACTGTCTATGAAAGATGTCGACCAGGAGGATGGCAGAGATCTTGAACCACAGGCGAGGTTGACGACTGGTGCAAACATGGAGGCGCTTGGTGGCGGCGGAAGAAATGGTTTCGTCGATGCTGCCCCCGCAATGCCTCGCGATTCTTTGGGCCCCCCAAGACGACACAAGAAACGAATGACGTCCCCAGAACGATGGGAAATCAGACAGCTCATTGCATCCGGAGTGGCAAAGGCCTCGGACTATCCCGATCTCGAGGAGGATTACAATGCGACGCTGCGTGGCGAGGGCGAGTTGGAGCTGGAGGAGGATGTTGACATTGAAGTTCGAGACGAGGAACCGCCGTTTTTGGCTGGCCAGACCAAACAGTCCTTGGAGCTTTCTCCCATCCGAGTGGTCAAGGCCCCTGATGGATCCATGAACAGAGCCGCCATGGCAGGAACAACGCTTGCTAAGGAGAGAAAAGAGTTGAAACAAAAGGAGGCTGAAGAAGCCGCCAAGGAGGAATCGAAAGAAGACCTGTCAAATCAATGGAATGATCCAATGGCTGATCCCGATAAGCGCAAATTTGCCAGCGATCTAAAGCATGCGAGAATGAACACCAGGACAGATGAAGAGCCTGAGTGGAAGAGGGCAGTTATTCCCAAGGGACAGTCGTTGGGCAAGCGTACCAACCTCAGTATCAAGGAGCAGCGAGAGTCTCTGCCCGTCTTTGCGTTCCGCTCGCAGCTGATAAAGGCAGTGCAGGAGAACCAAATCTTGATTGTGGTTGGAGAGACCGGCTCGGGAAAGACAACTCAGTTGACTCAGTATCTCGCAGAGGCCGGATTCGCAGATAACGGCATCATTGGCTGTACGCAGCCTCGTCGTGTCGCCGCCATGTCCGTTGCGAAGCGTGTGGCGGAAGAAGTTGGCTGCAAGCTTGGCGAAGAGGTTGGATACAATGTTCGTTTCGATGATTGCACCAGCCCTGCCACCAGGATCAAGTACATGACAGACGGTATGCTACAGCGAGAGATTCTCATGGACCCCGACATGAAGCGATATTCGTGCATCATGCTTGACGAGGCCCACGAGCGAACCATTTCCACGGATGTCTTGTTTGCGCTGTTGAAAAAAGCACTCAAGAGACGACCCGATATGAAGGTCATTGTTACTTCAGCCACTCTTGATGCCGACAAGTTTTCCGCCTACTTCAACGAATGTCCTATCTTTACAATCCCGGGCCGAACGTATCCCGTCGAGATTTTGTATTCTCGCGAGCCTGAATCTGATTACTTGGATGCTGCACTTGTCACAGTCATGCAGATTCATCTAACAGAACCCAAGGGTGATATTCTTCTATTCTTGACTGGCCAGGAAGAAATCGACACGTCGTGCGAGATTTTGTATGAGAGAATGAAAGCCCTTGGACCGAGCGTACCGGATTTGCTTATCCTACCTGTATATGCACAGCTTCCGAGCGAGATGCAGAGCCGAATTTTCGAACCTGCTCCCCCTGGAAGTCGAAAAGTTGTCATTGCCACGAATATTGCCGAGACGTCCATTACCATTGACGAGATTTACTACGTTGTTGACCCTGGTTTTGTCAAGCAGAATGCCTATGATCCCAAGCTCGGAATGGACTCCCTGGTTGTTACGCCCATCTCCCAGGCGCAAGCAAACCAGCGAGCCGGTCGAGCCGGTCGAACTGGTCCTGGAAAGTGTTTCCGTCTGTATACAGAAGCCGCCTACCAGTCAGAAATGTTGCCAACAACCATTCCTGAGATTCAGCGACAAAACTTGGCAAACACTATTTTGATGCTCAAGGCAATGGGTATCAATGACCTCTTACATTTCGACTTTATGGATCCGCCGCCTATCAATACTATGTTGACAGCCCTTGAAGAGTTGTACGCTTTGAGCGCACTGGACGACGAAGGCTTGCTTACTCGTCTGGGACGAAAGATGGCAGACTTTCCCATGGAGCCGTCACTGGCAAAGGTGCTCATCGCTGCTGTTGATCATAAGTGCTCTGATGAGATGCTCAGCATTGTAGCCATGCTCAACTTGCCTAACGTCTTTTACCGCCCCAAGGAAAAGCAGTCGCAGGCCGATCAGAAAAAGTCCAAGTTCCACGATCCTCACGGAGACCACCTGACGCTTCTCAACGTGTATAATGCCTGGAAGCATAGCGGCTACTCTAGCCCCTGGTGCTTTGAGAACTTTATCCAGGCGCGGTCGATGCGTCGTGCCAAGGATGTCCGAGATCAGCTCATGAAGATCATGGAGCGCTATAAACACCCGGTCGTCTCTTGTGGACGTGACACGCAAAAGGTGCGGCAGGCTCTCTGCACGGGATTCTTCCGCAATGCAGCGCGCAAAGATCCCCAGGAAGGGTACAAGACTCTCACAGAGGGCACGCCAGTTTACCTTCATCCTAGTTCAGCCCTATTTGGAAAGCAAGCTGAATGGATCATTTACCACACGCTCGTGCTGACGACGAAAGAATACATGCACTGCACGACGAGCATCGAGCCGAAATGGCTTGTTGAGGCAGCCCCGACATTCTTCAAGGTGGCGCCGACGGATAGACTGAGCAAGCGGAAGCAGGCTGAAAGAATCCAGCCACTGTATAATAAATTTGCCGGAGAAGACGACTGGAGACTCAGCGCTCAGAAGAGAGGTGGAAGGGGTGGTGGCGGTGGTACTTGGGGCTAGAAAAGGGGAAACTTGTGGAATCATATATGCTTGGGGGTGGAGGAGGAAGCTCCCTCTTACGCGATTTTATATTTTATGGGTGCGTTGTGTGTATCTTGCATGGAGTTTTCGGCTGCTTATGACGGGAAAGAATCGGGGTTGAATCATGAACCTAGCGGTTATCTTGGACAAGGAGGTGGTCTTTGACATAATTCTAGAATGCGAATCTACTTCAAGACTGAGATCTTATCACGACTTGAAGCGCTCTCCATCTTTGGTATCTTTACGGTCCCTTTTTGCCGTTTGTGATTGAGTTCATTTGATATATTTGTATAACTAGGAAGCTAACTGAGCACTCGGACGTTAACTGGCACTGAATTACGTGCGTGATGCACTGCTGGCTTCAATCCCCATCAAGACTTTACCACATTCCCAAGCCGGAAATTGGGAGACTGACTGTCTAAATAAGGAACCTGATGACTTTGAGCTGAATCAGATTCTCAATCTGCTCTGCCCCAAGCCTTTCCTTTCCACTGGCCTCAAGATGCTCCTGAAGCTCATCCGCAGTGAACTTGCCTAACGTTCCAACTCCAAGGCCAAAGTGCGTTCCATCGCCAAGCTCAATGAAGGGCTCGCCAATCTCATCAACGCTCGTGCAATCTACATCACGTTTAGTAAATAAATGTCCACTAGCAGGCTGCTGAAAAAGAGAACACTTACTCTGGCTACCAGCCAGCTCCTGAAGCTCCGCCTGCCTCTTACAATGAGGCAAAGGCGAACAAGGCTCAATAAAGCGCACCTCCTGAATCCCCGTAATCTGCTTCTTCTTCGACGAGCAGCATGAGTGAGCCTGCTTGACGCTGCACTCCTCTTTGCCGCATTTAAGGTCTTTGTCCTTTCGGTAGGCTTTGACGTAGTCTAGTTCGTTGCCCTTGTCGGTGTAGAAGGATGCGGCGGTGCCGGAGGTGAGGCCGTAGCATTTGTGGACTTCGTGGATGTCGAAGTCGACGAAGGTGCCGCCGGCGCAGTTTTGTTGGTCGAGGTAGAATTTGGAGTTTCCGGCGTTGACGAGGGTGAGGTGGGTGGTGAGGAAGAGGAGGGAGAGGGTGGATGTGAGGATGGAAGGCATGGTGGGTGAGTGAGGTGGTTACTGGAGGGATGTAAATTATGAAGTTGAGGGTGAGATTGGAGATGATGCTGGAGAGTTACTGATGGGATCGTGGAGATACTTATAGTTGTTTTTGTATGGAAGAATGGTATTGGGCTACATGTTCTGGATGAGAAGATGTGATATGCTGCATATCGGCGACTCGACTCACTACGAGATGCCGGTGGAAGTGATGGCCAAACAACACACAATCCAACGGTATCTTGAAGCTCGTTGATGCGTTAGGTATGCGAAATGGTCTGTACACTCACCGTAAACCGCAAACAACACTTAACAAGTAGTGTTCTAGACTCTTATGATGTGCCGTTCCATACAGGCCCTGACATGTATGGGCTAGAGAGAAAAATACATTTCAGGGCTAGAGAGAAACTCAAAGCCGAGAATCTTCATCATTCACGAGAAGATGCGAGGGCTTGAAGAGATGTCTGATTCTCTGCTACTTGCCTTATTCAGCACCTGTCGTGAGTGATTCGGTCAAGCCCTTATTTGAACGACAAGTTTCCCAAAGGAGATTATGAAAAAGGTTGTGATGAGATGACGAGAATAAAAAGAAAATCATTTCTTGTTGGTGATACTGTATCCATAGAAATGTGAATTGGATAATGTGGTTGGTGTTGGATGTCAACGGTACCAATTGAGAAACAATAGGCGAAGAGAGGGGAAAGCAATTATGAAGCTGAGGTCGTGAAATTACATGGTCACGGCTTGTCGCTCTTGTTGTCGTTCTTAGGCATGTCTATCTGCCTCGTCAAGTATCTGATGTTATCAACATACAGGTACCTATTCTCATAGCCTCTGTTGCCATGCCATCTTTCTTTGGTATATACTTGCTTGGATGTCCCGTGCCACTTGAGTAAATCACAATTTACATGCCATCAGATATATTAATTGTGCGTATAATGTTGCATTTGAACCCGGTTTACTTGTTCATTATTCGAACACTTGCTCACCTTTCAGCTGCTTTTAGAGGCCAACGATTTCTCGGCAATCTTACCCGAATTCATGTATACATTTTTTATCTAATCTAAATGCACGTACATCTGTGTTGGTTCGCATGGTTCTAGGCCGCCTCCAGAGTATAAATCAGCCTGTTCATATCTGAATTATCTAATTTGATGAATCTTTGAACCAACCAGCGTGGATGCCTATCTTGAGGCTGTACACGGTTGGGCCTGTTAGCGTGGTCCAACCACATGCACTTTGGCGAGAATTGTGCGAGCATGTTGGTTTAGTTCCCCGCGAAGCGAAGGTATGAAGAGCTCTCGAAGATTTGGAATGTGATCATGGGGTAGGCAGAGGCACGCGGTCCTTTATTGGTTGTGTAACCGAGTTTCTCTGTGGTTGCTTCGTGTCTGGATACACGTAGGTTAGTCGACACCAATGTTGTTGTTGAGTTGAAAACTACGTAGATAGGAGATGTGTGGAATATGATTCCATGTGTTTGTGCCTCCACTGTCATCATCATGCCTTGAGTTTAATTTTATGCTTCACAGCGTAGGTACATGTAGATGCCTGCACTGGCTTATTGGCCAGCTTGCAGCCATGCTGAATACATGTATACTGCGTACTAGGTATATGTCATTATACAGGTTGGCATCCAGCAAATGATTGGGCATAATCTATCCATATGGAGGCGACTCTGCTGTCAAGCTGAAGACATAGCCTATACCAAACTGATTACAGACATATGCCTGCTGAGGTGGACTACGTGGGTACTATACCCCGTACACACCGAAACAAAATAGCATTTGATGGATCTTAACTGCGTCATAGATCTTATTTCTGCATGGAATAGCATTTTAGTGTTTGCGCTTGCAAGCCAACCGCGTGCCTCTTGTTCGTATCGTGCCTAATTTTGCTCCGGGCTCCAAGAGGGCTGAGCAAGCCTCGCGATGCAGGTGTCAGCGGCTAATAGGGTTGGAGAGGCTCAGCCTTTGGAGCCCTGCTCCTTGCAGCAGGCTGTCAGTGCGCCATTTACTGCTGCTAATAAAAAGAGAGTGATGATATGTGGTGTTATTTTGGTCAGGAAACAGCTGTGAATGACAAAGGAGTTGTCCTGTATTGGTCACCTACATGGACTCTGACTGTATGTGTACGCATGGTATCGGTAGTATAGGCAGGGCATAGGCATGGGCTGTTGGTGGTGACACTGGACTCTATCAACTCCCAGATGACCTACTTTTACTCTCTGTACTCTGTAGGATGAGGGCGTGGCTGTGGTTCTGGCGCTGACACGTATTGGCATGTAAGTGAATGGTTTGACGCAGCATTTGGCACCATGTGGTTGGACATGTCCGTGCTAAAGAGTCACGCGGGAGTGAAAAAAACAAGAGAGCATTACATAGGTGAACAAAACGGCCGTGAATTTAGAGATTGACCCGCTGTTGACGCGGAAGATAGCGGTGCAACAGCTTGGTTACCTAGTGCTAGCATTAGTTGTTTCATGTCATTGAATCCAGGTGAGCAAACATATCGAATCACGGCACACAGTACGTAGAGGAAGAGACAGATGCCGAGCCAGGCTGAGGAGAGACATGGGGAGACGTGGAGAGATTGAGCGTGAGAGAAACATGCAACCAAATGATTTGAAGACCAAGAGTAAAAGAGACCTGGAAAGGCTGAGAGGCTGAGAGGAAGATGATTCATAGCCGGCCTGGAGCTAGCTGAAGAGCTCTCACGCTCACTCGGTGACTCTATCTCCGGGTTCCCCCTGTAAGTCTTTACATGTACTAACTGTAGAGGCAGCAACAGCTTTATACGTACAGGACGGGGATATGGAATCCCGTCTATAATCTGTCAAATCCTTCCAACCTGCATCGCTCTCGTTATCGCTCCTTGCCATGCCATGCTAGTCTATGCCATGCCATTACGTGCATTTTGCCGCGTGGAAGGTGAGGAATCCCAACCCAACAGTGCGCCTTACCAAGATCTCACACGCATTGCCGCTGCGATTGGCCGGCGCTGAAAAGCGCTGAATTTGGTCTGTGTGGCTCAGCTCCAGCAGCCCAGGCAAGGGGGCGACAAATTGCTTGGGGGTCAAAAGACGCCTGTGGACGCCTGTGGCTCCGGCTAGCGGGCTATGGCCTGCTGTAATGGGCTGAAGAGGGCGCTAAGGCGTGCAACCCGCAGGCTATGCCGAGCCGGGCCTGGTGGCGGGAAACAGCACAGCGCTTGTGCTTGTGCTTTTGTCGTAGTTTGAGCGAGTCGGTCAGAAGCCGCCACTCTGTTTTTGTCTGGTCTGTTCACCTGCAAGCTTCAATCCGATTCACCAACCGGCGCTGCCACAAGGCATTTTTTCCATTTTCTCTGCTCTGTGCTCCTTTACTCTACTCTAGCGATCTCGCCCATACATAAAACCTCGAGCCTCTGCCCTAACTCAGCGCCTCTCCTCCGATGCTCGACATGGTTGCGCGATTCCTGTGACTGCGGCGGTCCTTGAAACCCGAGTCATCTTGCAGCCTGCAGGCGTGCCCTATTTCGGCGCCAATCACGACCCTTTTCCCGTGCACTCTATAAAACACTCTGCATAACTACTTTGAGTGAAAGAAGAAAGACAGAGAAGAAGAAGAAAGACCTGGATCAAGGCCAGGACATCACAGCCATGGGAGGAAAAAGAGAATTCCCACTCCGGACCAGCTCCGCGACTACAACTACGCCGTTGCCGGACAGNNNGTGATCCCGCGCCTTTGTCTGNNNTGCGTGCGCGCAAGGAGGAAGAGACAGAGGAAGCAGAAGAAGAGACTTGTCTCATACCATCGTGATCGTGTATGCNNNCCCATCCCTCTTGCGCAACACCAGGCGGGCACCTTGTGCGACGCCGACGGCGAGCTTTTCATCAAGCCGTGCACGCAGACCGAGATCGACTTTTACCAAGCCGTCGAGACCCAAGGCTATCGCGACTTTGCCGACATCATGCCCCTCTTCATGGGCGAGCTGCGATTAAGCAACCCCGAAGAGGTGCCCCTTGACGATGGGCTCATGGGAGTCATCGCGGGCAACGGCGACCTCAAGACCACCAAAGAGCAGATTGCCGCGACAATCGCAGAACACGTCGCAAAAGTCGCCCCTGACGCTACATCGGACCAGACCACATGGGTTCCTACACAGGGCAAGAAGATTAAGACAGACAAGTCGGTGGTGTTGGAAAACGCCTCGTTTGGCTACAAAAAGGCAAACATTCTCGACGTCAAGCTTGGCGTCCGGCTGTGGGCCGATGATGCCCCTGCCGAGAAGAAGAAGCGCTTTGACACAATCTCGTCGCAGACGACGCACGGAAATCTGGGCTTCCGCATATCCGGCATGCGAGTGTATCAAGGCTCAGAGGACGAGTCCACGTTGGATGACGAAGGCTACACGATCTACGACAAGGATTTTGGCCGGCTGACGGTCAACGACGACAACGTTGTCGACTCTTTCCGGAAATTTGTCTTCAACAAGGCTGCTGGCGTCGACCAAGAGTTGGGTAGAGCCGTGTGTTCCGCCTTTGTGCGAGATTTGCAGCGCATCGAGCAAGTCTTGGCTAGTCACGAGACCCGCATGTACTCGTCGTCTCTCCTCTTCATCTTTGAGGGCGACGGCGATGCGCTCGCCTCTGCGATTGAAAAGAACAACGAAATCATGGACCGTGATTCGGCCGAGTCATATACCTGCCCACCGGTCGAGCGTGTGGGCATGAGGTTAGACAACCGAATGGACAGCGGCATCGTCTTGGAGGATGAAGACGACTTCGAGGACGACGAGGACGAGGACGATCTCCAACTGCCTCAAATCTACACTCTAAAACTCATCGACTTTGCTCACGCAAACTTTACCCCTGGCCACGGGCCTGACGAGAATACCCTTACTGGAGTCAGAAGTCTTTTGCGGATTTTCAAAGAGCTCGCTGGCGAAGATGACTAGACTCATGCACGATGGCATGGCTTTCTTTTATTGGTCGCTTTCCCCGTGTCTGTACCTGTATATACAACAAGACTGCACCCCATTTGGCATAATGGGAGTGGCTACCGGCGTTGTGGGAATTTGATGGCTTCCTCTTGCAAAGAAGAAAAAAAAAAGGGTGGGCAATATTTATCCCTTTTGGAAGGAGAATCTTTCCTGATACCCCAGAGAAGTCTAAATGACGATGAAGGGAAAAACAGAGAGACAATACCCAAAACTAGGTGTTTGTGGTGTTACGTTGGTTTGGAACAAAACTTTGAAAGGTAGAGCTCGGCTCCGCATGGAGATGGGATGGGAGGAGATTATGTGTCTTTTTACTGCCTATAATGACGATATGACGGCTTAGGCGCAACGGAGGTTTTTGCTTTCTTTGCCTCTTTATTACTTTTACGTTGAATTTTTCATCTGCTGGTGTTTAGGGGTTGGAGTGAGGATGAGATGCGGATTACATGCATGGAACGGATTATACATGAAGTCATTTAGAAAACAGTGTCGTCTATCTAGGTACAGACAATATACAGCGATAGAAACTATCACACTTTTTCTTACAAATTTCTCTTACATTTCTACTCTACATTTGCCTTCAGGTTACCTCATCACTCATACAGAAAGAATTATATGCCTAATCATCAACCATATGCAAGATCTGGGCACCAACGCAGCCCAGCTGGAATCTAATTCTTAGCGTCATGCTGGAAGACGTCAGCGGGCCGCTGGCCTCGAAATAAACAGCGATTCACAACCATGTTAGCAGATACCTTTCACTGTATGACCTTTTAGCTGATCGATGCTGTACCTTTTATCACAAAGCTAGGGCCCCACACGTCGCACTGGTTCCCGCTTTACGCTTGTCGGTACGTATCGGCAGTATCGATTTCGAGCTTCGAGCTTCGGCTTCAAGCTCCAGCAAAAGTTGCGACACTCCGCCATCAGCCTTGCTCTTTTTCTTCTTTATGTAGGCGGCCATGTCCATTCCCGGCCTTGGGCAAATCCCGGTACAAGTGCGTCACTCTTTGGCCAATCTTCTAAACTGCTGAATTGTTGGTTTGATTTGACTACCATCAGCTCTACTGACACTCTCGACTCTCTTCCTCTCTCTAGGCGGCCGTTTCCTCGACACGAACCATTTCCCTCCGCCCGGCTTGGGAATGGCGATTCCAAGTGCCACCGGGCAGTTCCCTTACTCTTAAGGTCCTCTCGGGGACAGCCGAAAAGGACGGCGTCGAATTGCCGCTGCGCAATGCCTACACCTTCTCCGGCATCAAGTCCAAGATCCTGACATGGCACGGCTGCGAGCTGGAGATTGACGGGCGGTGCGACAATGACTCTATCGCCGAGTACGCGAATCCGGCTGCGAACCCGGCAACCTCGCATGTTAATCTCCATGCGCGGCTCAACGACATGCGCGTGGATGCCTTCAGACAGCGCCGCGAGGGGCCTAGAGTGCTGGTGGTTGGGCCGCCTAGTTCGGGCAAGACGACGGTGGCCAAGACGCTGACGAGCTATGCGACGAGACAGGGATACCAGGTGATTACGGTCAATGCGAATCCCAAGGAGGGCATGTTGAGTCTGCCTGGGACGTTGAGCGCCAGCGTTTTTGCGACGGTCATGGACCCTGAGGCTGTGGATGGTTGGGGCTCGACGCCGACGAGCGGACCGAGCACGATACCTGTCAAGTTGCCCATGGTGTTCAATTATGGGAGAGAATCTGCGGAGGATGATGAGGATCTTTATCGCGAGCTTATCGCGAGGCTGGCTGGAGCGGTTAGTAGCCGGTTGAGTGAGGACGACGAGGTCAAGGGGTCGGGAGTGATTGTGGACGGGATTGGAATTAGCGAAGACGGTCAGATTGGACTGGAGCTGGTGGCACATATTGTTGATGAGTTCTCAGGTAAGCCAGTCCATCTTGGATCTGTAATTACGAGACGGCTAATACGATGTGTGGTCAACATTGTGGTGGTGGTTGGGTCATCCAAAATCCACGCTCAACTTTCGAACCGGTTTGCAACGGAAAAGACAAGTCTTGGAGAGACAATACAGGTGGTTTCTATTGACAAATCCGATGGAGCAGTGGAAAGAGACGAGGCGTTTCTGGAGCAGTCGCGTGAGGCTGTGATTAAAGAATACTTTTTTGGAGACGCAAAGAGGACGTTGAGCCCGCAGATTCAACAGGTCGACTTTGATAGTCTGGTCATTTACAAGCTGGCAGANCTGNNNGTCACCATTTCTTTCTTACTATTTGATAACGCAGGCCAT